>PVIR01011624.1:0-46708 GCA_004026965.1 Petromus typicus
CTTTTACTCCCTGTGAGAACCACAGGACATTGGCAGTACTGCTGTCCTGACATGGAGTCAAACATGGGTCCCAGGGATGTCTCGTATCTGTGAAGATGCTAGAATTCATGGAGCATAGCCTCTTAAGAGAGAGAGTTAGGACTTTTTCCAGCCCTGACATTCTGTACACCTTAGCTGGCCATCATATGTCCATGGGCTGGAAAGGTTCCATTCCCTGTCCCTCACTTGGGAAGTGAGTCACAGTTTAGTGGTCCTTGGGCCATATTTATCCCTCCTCATGGATTTCAAAGATGGACTAGGAAGCTATTGCAAGCCAGCTTGGATTTTGTGGGCTTTTTCCCCATCTAGTTCTTGCTGTAATGTTGTTTTTTCAGGAGCCATGCTGCTCTTGCCTCTTATTTCTTAGCATTTTCATGAATTTTTACAAAGGGGGTGGGACCAAAGCCAATGAAACAGGATGGCTTTTTGGAGGCTCAGTTTTCACAGATACTTGTGCATATCTGCCCCTTCTCCAGTATGTCTTCTCGAAGGGTGAGTTGGTGTCATGTTTTAGCAAACGCAATAGTTAGTGCTCTATTTGGCCCATGTCTTAGTTGCTTTTGTCATTGCTGAGACAAAATACCTGATGCCCACACGTTCAAAGAGAAAGATTTGCTTCAGATTATTGTTTATAGAAGTTTCAGTCAGTAGTCATCTGCCTCCAAGGCAGGGTGGCAGAGCAAAAAAGCATCACAGGGGACAAACAGCCATGACAAAGGAGACAGGAAATAGTGAAGTAACAGGCAGCGGCAGCAGCAGTGCTTCCTCTCCCTTTTATCCCATCCAGGCTACCAGCCTTTGGATGGTCCCACCCACACCCAGGGCAGACCTTCTCATCATCCACATCCAGATCTGTGCTAAACCAATTCAGTTATTATTCATTTCAGTCTTGCAAGCACAAAAGCCTGGAGTTCGATCCCCTGGTAACCACATACAATACTGGGCATGGAGACTCACGCCTTGCAGCAATCAGTACCACATACCACGGTGCTGGGTGTGGTGGCTCATGCCTGTAATCCTAGCACTCAGGAGGCAGAGGCAGGAGGATTGCTGTGATATAAGTTTGAGGCTGAGCTCAGGGCCAGCCTGAAGTACAAGGTGAGACCCTGTCTCAAAAAGTAAATAAATAAATAAATAAATAAATAAATAAATATTTTTTTTAAAAAAACTGGAGACTCTGTGTTCCCCCAAATCTAGAATCACATAATCCAGTCCAGCCACCTCCCCAAAGCACCACCAAAGAGTGCATGAGGCTTAGGGGTGACATCTAGGTACAAGCTGTAACAGCCCAACAATGTATGTCAAGCCCAAACTGATTAAGAGCAGTTGGATGTGATAAAAGGGTCTTGCTTGGCTTAAGAATCAGGAAGTTGACATACAGTGAGGACACTTTTCCTTTGAGATGATGATCTACTTACTTGAAAATCAGTAAGCATACTTTTCAGTGGTTTCTAAAGAATAATATATTCCTTACTTTTGAACACAAAGATTGAATCAGACTGGTCCTGTCAGAAAGTATAAGTAATACAGAGGTTTGAGACTGTTAACAAAGTATGTGCATGGGTCAGAGAAAATGGTAAGTGATAGAGTAGTATCCGACCACTAGTAATGGCACAGAGCTGGCCTCACTGTTGTATGAGAAAAGTGAAGAAAGGGGGTGATTGGAGGGCATGAGAAAAGATGTCATCCTGAAGAGAACTATCGGACCGGAGCCCAGGCTGCCTGCTGGGAAGGAAGAGGGCAACCTTACTCTCCTTGCCTAATAGTGATGTGGGACTAAACTAGAATCCTACTGACAGAGAGACCTTCTGGCCCCATCTGTATGAGGAGCTTTCTGAACTAGTGAATGAAGGAGGGTGGACTCTGGAGGAATAGGTGGAAAATAATCTCACTCCAGATTCAAAGTAACTTTTCTCTATTCTCTAGTTCCTGTGACACTTGCATCCTGAGGCTGGGGCTAAGTACATACAACTCAAACTTTATTGGCACCCCTGTTTCACTGTCAAATCCTTTTACTAAAGGGTATGTATCATTTATTGGTTAGGTCCATTTTATCTGGTGCCTTCCTTTCTCAAAACTTTGACATTCTTTAAAATGAAATGCACTTTTTGGAAGCTTGACCCCTTTTTATTTTTCAAGTTTTTAAAGAACATTATTGGAACAGGGAGATGAAGACATGGAATGGAGCATATCTTGGCTCCTTAGCAGGTGGTGACATCCTATTGCCAGGAAAGTTCATCCTTAAGGGAAGTTATGTACACCTTACCCACTCTGTCTCTTGGATGCTGGGTCATATCTGGAAGGGAGGGAGTAGTCAGGATGGTCCTCGGCATCTGCATGTGTAAGAATGCAGTGGGAAATGGTCAGGTTTAAGAGGGACATCTGGAAACTCTGTCCCTTCTCCATTTTCTTTCTGGATTCATATTCCTCTTTGTAGTATGCTTTGATCGGTTCCTGTGTCTTCTGTGGACACTGAAAGGCTCCTACCCAAGCTTCTTGTTAGATATTTCCAAGTTACTTCATGTGCATGCAGGCCAGGCGCTCAGCTATTGCTTCCTTTATATCAGTGATTGTAAGACTGTAGCTCTAGATCTCTGGGGGCTCTTCATGTGCACTGTGTCCTAAACTGAGCCCCAGATCTCCTCTTTGAGCTGTGACTCCCTTCTCATTCTCTTCCTTGGTTAATGACGTCTCCATTTTCCTGGTTGGCCATACTGGAAACTGTAGCGTTCTCCTTGCCTGTCTCTTGTCCCCTATCCTCCAGGGTGCCACAACCCAATCTTTTGTTACATCAAGTGGAATTTGCCATGGAAAGGGCCTCTGGATGTCTCTCATATTTTTACTGTGATTCAGGATCTCATTAACTTTTCCCTTAGTTATTATAGTGTTCTTCCATCCAGTTCAAGCTACTTACCTTGCTGAGAGTCTGTCATGAATAAGGACATTTAGGAGATGCTCAGTGTCATTCATCAGTAGGAATGCTCACCTCAGAAGCACAGTGAGGCCCTTCTTCGTATGCAGGGCAGCATAATCACAAAAGGAGGGACACATGCCGAAAATTTGGAGAAACAGGGGCCTCTGGCATTGCTGTGCAAGTGTGATTGTGCAGCCACTTTGGAAACCATTTGGTTGGTTGTCACAATGTTGGACGTAGTCACTCTGCAGCTCAGCTTTTCTACCTTGAGAAGTGAAGCTATGTCCCCATAAAACACTTCTACATGAATGCTTATAGCAGTATTATTCATGAAAGCCCCACAGTGGAAACAAACTGTATTTACATCGGCCCTTCCAACATCATGTATATGCTGGAAAAACAGGCTGTTATTTGGCCATTAAAAATACAGAGATACCGATACTTGACTCCACCTTGAAAATGTTATGCCAAGTGAAACAATCCAATCTCAAAAGACTGTGTGTTCTATGATTTCACCTACATGAACTCCTCAGAGTGAGCAATTATGTAGGAAGAGAAGGTAGGCAAGTGGCTGTGGAGGAAGGTAAGGTACGGCTAGGGAGAAGGGGACTGGCTGCTAAGGGGCATGGAGTTTCTTTTGAGGTGATGAAAATATTCTAAAATTAAATTGTGGTTGTTGTAGTCAGAGTGTTTACAAGGGAATAGATTTAATACAAGACATAATTTATAGGAGTATTTTATAATATTTGATACAAAAGGTCAAACGCAGGGGAGTAGAAGAGATCTGTCCACCACTAGAGACATCAAAAATCCAGCTGTGGGCCTGGATCCCACAGCAGTATCCTGCACAAGTCCAACCAGAGGCCTAGGACCTGGAGCCATGTCCCATGCAAGTCTGCATGAGGACTGCACTGTGACACAGAGGCCAGTGGTGGAAGCTGGAGAGCCTGTGCCAGCGGGTGAAGGGTCTGTGCTGCCAGGCTGAGGATCTGCACTGGAGCCAGGAAACAGCCCTCAGTGTGAAGATCAGGGCTCTCCTGACAGAACAGCAGCCATTCCCACTGACAGTGAGGACCTGAGCTCCTTCTCTGATGGGAACCGCTAAGTTCACGTCAGGAAAACCATCCACAGCAAGATTCTCCAAGAAAATAAACAGCAAATGATCTCCCCTCTGATTCTCTTTTCTTGCTGTTGACTTGTTGCTGTCTTCAAGTGGGTCTTGACACCCCGCACCTCACTGGTTTTCACCTCACTGGTTTAGTTTAAGTGGGTGTTCTAGGTTGATCACTAGTTAACCCACCACAGTGGATACAGCAGTTGATGTAACTGTGAAGTACTAATATCCACAGAATATCCACCATAACACAATGATTTGTGCTTACTTTACATCTCAGAGACGATTTGATAGTCATCTCTGGTGGCTCGAGTCTGCGCACTGCACGAAGCTGATGATTCATGGGCTGTGAACCCATGTCCAGCTCCCTCCTTGCATCCTTCTGCCCTCTTCACCTCTCCTGATGTGCTGTTTGGAGAGAACTCTCGCCATTTCCAGATCATACCTTGATCCTGTGGGGAGCCCCAATCTCATGTCACACCTTCTCTTTCACTTTGCTGTCTACCACGTCAAGGCTGAATAGCTTTCCAGGTGTATGTCTTCATAACCTTTAGCAATGTGCTAATTACAGCATGTGACATACCTTGTTACAGATGTTTATGTCTTCCTGCTGTGACAGACAGGAAGCCTTCCAGAGGACGTGGCAGTATTTCATTTGTGCTCACCCCCGGTCCGTCCCACAACAATGGCTCACATGGAGTTCAGTCCAGGAGATGGCTGAGAGAGGACTGATGGCCCTGCTGAATGGCTGTGAGGCACCATTTTGAGTGAGGGCCTGGGAGATAAAGGGAGGAGATAGTACTGCTTCTAGAGGATCCGCCTCATTTGTGGCCTTCTCTTATGGAGACAGAGTAGTTTGTTAGCTTTGCTAATTTCTACCTGGGGCTTGAAAGCACTGAGACACAGGACCGTGTTTTTTGGTGGGTACATGGCTTGGGCAGTGATGAGTCGAAGGACAAGCAATGCAACACCAGGGGGACAGGAGTTGAAAACCTATTGTAAGTCTGACGTTACCATTGCTAGATGCCAGGACAACCAGGGGAGGACAGTTGAAATCAAACCTGCTGCTTATCATTGGCATATGCTGTACTAATGGCTACTACATAGCAGATGCTCGATAAATATTTATAGGAAGCAGGAAAGACAGACAGATGTACTCCTTCAACATTTAAGGTCCCTTTTGCCCATCACGGCATCCTGCACAGTACCGCCCCAGCCCATGCCTTGGCATGGCCTTGGTCTGACTGTGCTGCTGTGGTGGAGACCCAAACCTCAGCTCCATCTTTGAAGAGCAGCCGACCGACGGTGGCTGTGTGTCTTCATCCCTGTCTTCCCCACAGTGCAGTCTCCAGTCCTCTTGGCCTGTCGTTCCGCTGAGTGGTCAGCAGGGGTCCTCAGTCCTCAGTTCCTGGGGCATCTCCATCCAGATTCCTCAGTGCAGAGCTGGAAGCTGAGATGGGAAGTACTCTGAGTTTCAGCTGTTTAAGCTTTTCCATTTCTTCCTCCTCCTCCAGCTTTTTTTCCTCCTTCTCAGATTCAGTCAAATGGGAAGGACCCTTCTGTCGTGTGCCCCTGAAAATCGAAGCCCCCAGGTCTCAGAGTGGCTAATGGACAGCAACATCACCCTTCAGGGTTGTCTGTGCCCCGATTTGCTGAGCTAGGGAGCTTTCCTTCTGGGATTTCCAGATCATTAGCAACAGTCTGCAGCTTCCTGGGTTGTCAGGGAGGATCAAACCCGTCAAGAAGTAGGAGGGGCCACATCTCTCAGCTTACCCTGGAAACAGCCTTCCCTGTTTTCAGCTAGACCAGACAGACTGATTTTGGAATGACCTCCATCCATGGCTGCCCCAGCTTGGTTTACGTCCCACTGGCCTTGTGTCATTGTGCCAATTATAGTCCCCCAGCCTGAAGAGATCTCTGGTGCCCCAGCTTTTCTGTTTGCCCCACTTGTGTTTGGCCTAATTATTTTTGTGGCCTAGAGTCTGGGCTGAAGCCATGAAAGTTAAAAAGAGGTCTGGCCTGTGCTGTGGACTCAGCTGCTGAGTTTCTCACTTAACATAAATGTTTTCTTTTGCTCAGGAAGTCTGTGAACCAATTGGAATGTAGATCTTAGCTTCTTTCTTAGTCCCTTTCTTACCCAACCTCATTCCCCATTATCACACTGGCTTTGACCATGCGATGCAGGAATGAGCCTGTTTGGCCTCCTCTGAGGCCTTGCTGAGTGAAGGCCTGTGGCACTGTGAAGACTGCCAGAAGACTTCACAACTATAATTATGCACACAGACCCCACCTGACAGACTCAGACCCTGATATCCAGGATTCAGTGCCCTGAGGGCTGTATGTGATTTTTCTTCCTGAATCCACCTAGTCAGGACTTCCTGTGTTCCTGGGGCCAACTGCAGCGAAGATTTCTGTGCCTTTTGACTTCTTAAGACTTTTCAGAGAGGGAACAGTCTTTTGTGTCTGGGTATATCACTCTCATTATTGATGTGACACTTACCATCCCTTGCTCCTTCCTTCCTTTGGTATTTTTGGCCCTGGGGAATCAAACCTAGGGTGAAGAGCATGCTAAGTAGATGTTCCACCCTTAAGCTACACCTACAGTGTTATGTTTATGTCTAAGTATCCCCCAGAGCCTGATGTGATCCCAGGTGGGGCTTTAGAGTGGGTGACGGGGTCCTGGGATACAGCGTCGACTGCAGTTCCCCAGTGCAGGTGGAGTCTGGTCAGACAGGCAGATCATTGGGGTTGTGACCCGGAAGGGTTTATGTTCAACCCCAGCTCCTTCTCCACACATACCGCCATGACATGAGCACTGTTCTTTCTCTGCCTTGCCTGTGTGCCCTTCTGTCCCACCTTGGAACCACTGGATTATAAACTAAAATCTGTATAAACTGTGAGCCAAGATACACCTGTCCTCCTCCAACTCTCAGGCTTTGTGTCTCAATGACAAGGACATGACTAAGTCATGTAATCAGTGTGACCCTCTTCTGCGTGATCTCCAGACTTTGTGTTTCTTAAAACTTGAGTGGAGGACCTATTTCACTACCTGGATGCCGACTGATGGAATGGAAGATTATGCCTCAGGAGTGAGGTCCACACGGCAGCCACGGCAGGGTTCTGTGGGCCCTGATGACCTCAGACTTCTGTGCTGCTCTGCTCTCATCTGGCTTTCTGCACCAGCTTTTGTTCATAATCTACCTGAAGTGGACTCTGAACTTTCTGTGCTTCTTTGTGACAACTGAAGCTGAGGCTTGGTGTCTTTGTCACTCTGCTCTGCCGTCCACAGACATTGTCACCTCTCCTTAGGGCAACCTCTGGACTTGTGGAATTGCTTGAGAAGTGCACTGAGCCATTATTGTAGAAAGGCTTTTATTCTTGCTGCCTTGCAATTTTCTTCCTTTTCTCTTTCTGAACTGATAGGCTCTGTCACTTCCATTGCTGGGAGTTTTAAATAAAGTCTAATCCACTTGTTTGGAATACTTGTGTATTCCCCACCTCCCTGTCCGTCTGCTCCTCATTCCCATGTGTCCTTTCTCCTTGTCCCCTGTGGAGATGAAGTGCAAGTTGAGAGTCAGAAAATGAACTAATACTCTGAGTTGGGAGGCAAAGACTGTAGTTTCTGTGAATCCACTGTGGGGTGACAACTGCTGCCTGTCAGACGTCCTGCAGGGTGTGATGTATCTTCTGTGTCTGAGCCACCGGCCTAATTCACCCAAAGCAGAAGTCAAGGCTATCTTGAACAGAAACAACTCTTAAAACTCTGAACTGAGCTCCTTCTTTAGACAGTCATTTTGATCTGTTTAGATAGTGGAAGGGAACTCAGTTGTGTTCCCTGAAAGAGGAGCAGAGAAATTAAAACTGCTTTTATTGCTTGACTAGTTTTATAAGTGCATCATATTGTATGTGATTTCTCAATGTTTATAAAAAAAATCATAAGATTTTTTATGACAGTACTGTGTTTAGCTGAGAAAACCTGGCCTTCAGATTGAGAATCTGCCTTAGCAAACTGCCCTATGGTCACTTGGCCTTGAGCTCCAGCCTGCTGCCTTTTAGGTTAAGGGTTGGAGTTTCCTTTTGGGGAAGCCAGGCTGCAGAGCACACAGGGCCATGCTGTGACAGCACCTATGACAGCCTCCGGCCCAGCCGGAGCTACAGTCGGCACTCCTGGTGCCTGCTGGGATTCTCAATGTGGACGCTGAAGGAAGCCATTACTTTTTCTGCCCTTTTATTAATCAACAGAAGCAATTGCTTTAAAATCTTCACTTCTCTCCCTAGATGATACACACATTCAGGTAACTATAGAAACTTTATTCTTGTGGTCAGGGGCTCGTTAGGGATTATAAATTATTTCCAAATTGAAGTTTTTATAAGAGTAGGCTGTTCTTTTTCTTTTTCTTTTTTTTTTTTTTTTTTTTGAGACAGGGTCTCGCTTTGTGGTTCAGGCTGGCCCTGAGCTCAGCCTCAAACTCACATCACAGCAATCCTCCTGCCTCTGCCTCCCGAGTGCTGGGATTACAGGTGTGAACCACCACACCCGGCACTGTGGTATGTGGTACTGATTGCTGCTGGGCCTGAGTCTCCACGCCCAGTATGGTATGTGATTACCGGGGATCGAACCCAGGTCCTTGAGCTTGCAGGACAGGCACGGGAACCACTGAGCTAACTCCCTGGCCTAGCCTATTCTTTTTGTTGCCATGATCAGGAGTGTTAACAGATTTTTTTCCCTGATGCATGTAGCTCTGTCCCTAAAAACACAAGGCTTCCCACGTCTGCCTCATTTCTCTAAAGGCCCCACATCAACCTGGGTACAAGGAAAGGAAATGAAAGCATGCGTGAGTGCTCAGAGAGGATATGGGCAAAGTGATGTGGAGGTTAGGCAGGGAATAGTGTGACATACACTGGAAGTTCTGGGGACATTAGGGAAGGATATTTGAAAGGCTGTGAGTGAGCATTTTCTGAGCAAAAAGTGTGTGCCATACCCTGTGCCCACAAGTACTTTTCCTCTTCTCTCATTTCCCACTGAAGAAGCCATGAAAAATTTCAGGCTGCTTAGAACAATCAACCTGAAAAGCAAAACACCTGAATTAGGAGTTAATAGTTTTACCAATCCCCCGAAGGGATCCCAAGCAACTTTATATTTCTTGAGCAAGAATATTGACAGTCACTGAGCACTTGTGTTTGTTAGGCTTTGAGCTAAACATATTCTATATATGGCATTATTTAATTCTCTCAGAAGTCCACGAAAGTACTATGGCCTCTGCAAATGCCTAAGAAAGCATAAGCCAGTGATGGCGAACCTTTTGTAGACAGTGCCCACAGTGCAACCCAGGGTACGCTGATCTATTGCAAAGTGCCAACTTTACAATGAATACTGAGGTTTTAGTTTAGAAGAAACATCTCATATATTTACATCTTTTGTCTTACAAACAACACATATGCTGCAGGATCACCATCCCTGATGTGAGGCTTTCTGACTTACAAAGGTCAGAGCTGTTCATTCTAACTGTTCCCAGTCAGAGGCCTAGGAAAGGAGAACCTGAATTTGCCCCCACTGGAATAGGTTTTTCAGCTCCTGTCACAGAAAAGCATTTCTGGACATGTTGGTGTGAGAACAGACACATTTATTAGGAGACTATGTCTGGAGTTTGTGAATCTATAGTCTCTAAGGTAAGCCCAAGAAGAATTTATTGTATCTTTTAACTCTTGGAAAATTTGGAATAAGTTTCCTGGAAGGCTAATCTTGGGTAACTTTGGCTCCTTAGCTACAATTGCCTTAAAAGTATGAAATTAAAATTATGACTTTCTGTCTTTATCTCCCCTCTGGGATCAAGAATCTGCAGTAGGGTGCATGTCAGCAGAGCCAGCTCACCTCTCACCTTTGCAGCACCCAGGCCAGCTGCCTGGGTCTGAAGGAACCTTATGTTTCCTTCTTTTTTGAAAATTTGACCAGTATTTTATTTTATTTTTCCCAATAAGCCTATCAGTACATTTTTAGGTGTATATTATGGTCACAGTAATCATTGGGAATTTGTATCTCTGCATGATACCTGCATTCTTGTTGTTTTCTCCATTTTCTCATCCCCAATTTGGAACTATCGTCAAAGCCACTGTGATGAAAACAGCATGGTACTGGCAAAGCAACAGACCTGAGGATCAGTGGAACAGACTGGAAGATTCAGAAGCAACTTTAGACATACTCGGCCACCTCATCTTTGACAAAGTAGCCAAATACCCGCAATGGAGGAAGGATAGCCTCTTTACTAAATGGTGCTGGAAAAACTGGTTTTCTGCCTGCCAAAGATTAAAAGTAGACCTGTGTCTTTCACCATGCACTAAACCAAAATCAAAGTGGATTAAAGATCTAAATATTAAAATAGAAACACTAAACCTGCTGGAAGACATGGTAGGTAGAATTCTTAAACACACTGGGGTAGGAAAAGACTTTATGAACAAAACCTCAGCAGTAAGGGAAGTAACACAAAGAATCAGCAAGTGGACTCTCATCTTATTAAAATGCTTCTCCACAGCAAGAGAAACCACCAACAGAGCAAAAGACAACCTACAATGTGGGAAAAAATTTTACCAGCTGTTCCTCTGATAGAGGTCTATTATCTAGACCTACTATCTAGAATATACAAAGAACTTTTTAAAAAGCAGACCCTCCCCAGATCTTAAGACCTGATCCAAAAATGGACATTTGAAATGAACAGACATTTCTCTGATGAAGAAGTAGAAGCAGCAAATAAACAAATGAAGAAATGTTCAATGACACTGGTCATTGGAGAGATGCAAATGAAGACAACACTGAGATTCCACCTCTTCACAAAAAGAATGGCTGCTGTCAAGAAATCAACCAATAATAAATGTTGGTGGGGCAATGAGAGAAAGGAACCTTTTTCCACTATTGTGTAGACTGTTGTGTAGACCACTGGAAATCACTGTAGAGATTCCTCAAAAACTGAGATTAGGGATCTCATTTGACCCAGCTCTTCCCTTTCTTGGTATCTTGCCAAAGAATTCAAAACATCACAACGCAGAAATATAAGCATATCCAAGTTTATAGTAGCATGCTTTGTAATAGCTAAATCTTGGAAGCAGCCCAAATGCCCATCAACTGGTGACTAAATAAAAAAGATGTTTGTTTTTTTTTAAAAAAAAAAATAGAATCCAGTACTGCTCAGCCATAAAGAATGAGAAAGTAAAGACATTTGTAGCTAAATGAATGCACACTGAGGCCAAACTCCTAAGTGAAATAAATTGGACATGCATATAAATACCAAATTGTTTTTCTGGTGTGAGAAACTGAAAGTGTAAGTGAGGATCAGAATGTAGAATAGATAATGTGAAATAGGAAGAAAAGATTCAGAGGGGAAGAGGAAATAGGGTGGTGTGGGTGCAGGAAAGGAAAGTAGAGAAACAAAAAATAAGAAATGGAGCGGCTGAAGGAAGTGAAGCCAACCCGAGAAAGAGGAATGGCCTGGGAGGAGGAAATCTCATAGTTTGGTGTCAAGAAAGCAGAGAGCAAGGCCCTGGTCTGAGGAAAGCCACTCTTGCCATGACAGCGTGGGAGCAGAGACAGGGAGGAGGGAGGAGGCAGATCCACTTCTTCCACCTAAACCTTCCTGCTAATAGCAAGTTCTAAAGGTTCCTGAGTGACATGGCCAGGTATAGTCATAGCAGTGACTCCATAGCAGTGACTTCTCTGTTACCAGATTCTGTTTTAGTTCCTTTTCTCTCATTGCTGAGACAAAATGTCTGACACCCAGAATTAAGGGGAGAAAGATTTGTTTAGCTCATAGTTTGTGGAAGTTTCAGATGGCAGGACAGCATGGCAGAGAGGTACTACAGAGGAGAAACAGTCCATGGTGGACAAAAAGCAGCAAAAACAAGCAAGAGAGAGACCGCCTGCTTCTGTCATTCGTATTGTTTCCAGGCTACCGGAATTGTGGCAGTGCCCAAACAATCGTTGCCTGATTTAGGGACCACATACCTTGAATCCCAGCATTATGCACTCTAGATCCAGATACGTCAGACAAAGTCCTACCTAAGACCACATGAGGCTTTTGGAAGGTATCTAGACAAAAGCCATAATAGTATCAGCCCCTGGGAACAGGTGTGGTTCCTGCTTTGTTTCATTGGTTTCTGATGATCACCCCACAATTTTTGTCTATGACCCCAAGTGGGGAAGTATACCTCAACACTGAAGGAACCCTAACAGTTGTTTTAAATGGTCTTAATCAGCTAGTTACATGAAAATTGTAGTTGGCTGTATATTTCGACCAGAGCTAATACAGAATTCAAATCTTTTCATATTTTTTGACCATTGCTAACAAGCGTCGGAAACTCTTTATAGTACGTTAGTATGAAAATTGGAGGCCTGCTGTAAGAATAACTTGGAAGATTTTTAGTGCCATTTCCTAGAGTCCTTTTTCTGTTCATATTACCCAGAAAAGTACACTTTATTTTTAAAACTGTGCAGTATCCTAGTTAGGTTCTATTAGGAGGACTTTGTTGGTAGCAAAAGACTCAAGGAAGAGAAAAAAAACCTCCATCTTTTCTATATCTTGGTAAAAAATAACAAATGCTAATTAGCATGCATTTTGCATAGTATCCACATTATATTGGACTTTAAAGCTTTCTAAATCAGTGACCTAATATGGGAGGTTAAATAAGGGAGGTTCTAAATCTATTGTATAGAATACCCGATATCATCTTGAAGGGTTGGTGGGATCTAGAACTTTTCTTTTAAAAAAGCTCTTTTGTAATTTTTCTTTAATTTCATGAGTACTAGTTCTCTTCTTCCACATGGATGGAGATCTAGTGGGTATGTCTGTGTTTCTGAGGCTGTTTTGCTAGGAGAAAGATAAAAAATGTCACACTTAATTATGATGTCTGAATATATGGTTGAACTTGATAAGAATAATTTATTAAAACACTTATTACAGGTTCCCTGTTTTGCCATTAATTCCAAATAAATTTTTGGATTATTTTTTTGAGAACTAGTGTGGTGTTTTAAGGGGAGAGTGTTCATTTGTCACTGGGTAGAAAAGTTCTGAGTATTTGTGGTATATTTGATGCTGTACAGGTGGCAGAATAGTTTCCCGTGCCTGGGTAACACTGACTACTGCCCTCCAGTCTAGCCAGGGAGACACACTGGCCAGGTACATTTCAATTCTGTGTAAGTTTATTCTTGCTAACTAAAATGTATCTTGAATTAGTTACTAGATGTGATTTTTATCAATTACATTTATAAATATGTTTACATGTGAATAAATAACCAAAAGAAAATTCTTGGGAGATCATTTGAGATTGATTAGCATAAAGGTACTAAGCTTTGTAGGCACTCTCTGAGATAGTGTGATTTATTGTGTAAATTCTGTGTAAGACTGGTTTGTAGTTTTTCCAATCAGTGAGCTCTAAGCAAAGTGAATTAAAGTGCTTTAAAGACTCATTGTCCTTTGTCCTCTTGTTTGCTAATGTGACACCTTAGGGAAGTGGTGCCAAGGGTTTTCGAGTACCACTGGAGCGCACAGTTCTCAGGATGCAGAGATTCTTCACTCTGTACTTTGTGGCTTGAGCACATCTCTCTTCCTGTCTGAGATTTGAGCATGCTAGCAAGTGTAGGAAAGAATGAGTCACTGTAGAACAGAACTGTCACCAGGAAATTCTGTTTCTGGTTTTCAGCGTTGCAGGTGGTGAGCTGTTTGACTTCTTAGCTGAAAAAGAATCTCTGACTGAAGAAGAAGCAACTGAATTTCTCAAGCAGATTCTTAATGGTGTCTACTACCTGCACTCCCTTCAGATCGCCCACTTCGATCTTAAGGTATGTTGCTGAAAGTGGGAGCCAGAAGGAAGCTCTGCTGACCACAGCCTTGGTGGTTTCTTTGCTAAGAAAAATTGATGGAGACCAGAAAAAAAGATACATTTTTTCCTGTGTGGGTTTTAATAAGAAGAAATATTAACATAAATTGACAAACATCTAATTCATTTTGCATGCTGGAAAGCCTAAACTTTTTGTGGAATATGGCTTAAGATTAAATATTATATTCAAGAATCAGTCCTTGGGGCAAAGGCAAGGTCTTATAGCTAGGTCTTAAGTGAAGAGGCTGTTCCTGATTCCTCAGGTATTTTCCACCTGGAGCAGTCAACAGGACTAATTTCTGTTCACCTGTGGCTGTTGCCATTGGGAGAAAGGGTCTTAGGCTCTACTGTTCACCTAATGCCAGTGCTGTGACTTGTTACAGAGCAAACCCAGCTCTGACATTAGCTATGAGGAGATTTTGACTGGCTGGAGGCAAGCCATGGTGGGCCTTGAGAAGGTATAAAGGTCATGATCCTGTCGGAGAGCTGTACTGCCTTTGGGAAAGGAAGACCACAGAAGCACAATAGGAAATGACACTGCTAGATTCAAGTTCCAGTTCAAGGCAGCGAAAAGAGTTTAGTGCAATGTGACTCAAACTATTGGAGGAGCACAAGACTGGAGAGGATGCAGGGTGTTCTCTATACTTACTGCAGTGGAGCTGCCAAATCCTTCTATCCCCTGTGCTCAGTAACCCACGCCCTAGAGGTAGCATGCTGCAATACCTACAACTCTACATGATGCCTTGTTCTGGCCCTGGGAGCTGAAAATTCCTTGAATAAAAGCTGAGGAACTTTTCTTGACTGGAGGGATAGAAAGGTGTGATAAAGGCTCCAGATCCCTAGCACTTATTTAGGTTAACTCTGAGTTCTACCTTTTCCCCTCAAGTTTTCCCAAAGGCCTGAACTCTGGTCACATCCACCTTGATAAGACAGCTTACTCTGGCTTCCTTCTGTTTTCTGGCTCCTCTTCCCCTGCCACATGTCTCCATCTGCCCCCTCCAGCACACAGCCCAGGTACCTAGACCCTTGCTTCAGCCTGCTCCTAGGAGAACCTAGGCCAAAGCACTCATCTTACTTGTATGCTCCAACAACTACCCCTCCTCTCCTGTTTTGTTGGTCATTTTTTAGGAGAAAGGAAAAACTCTTCTGCCAGCTGTCCTCAATATCATGCTATGCAATTTTATTTTCCTTCCTTTTTTAAGCCTGAGAACATAATGCTTTTGGATAGAAATGTTCCCAAACCTCGGATCAAAATCATCGACTTTGGCTTGGCCCATAAAATTGACTTTGGAAATGAATTCAAGAACATATTTGGAACGCCAGAGTTTGTTGGTAGGTTTCTTCATTCCTGTGATAATCTATGTCTCATAAATAGTATCCTGGTAGAACTTACCCAGCCATAAGTGCATGTCCCTGGTCCTTGTTTCTGGTTGTTACATGAAGAGAAAATTGGCCTGTTTCCTGCCTTCCCAAGCTAAATGAGTGTTTATTTCCTCTCAGCTCCTGAAATAGTCAACTATGAACCTCTGGGTCTTGAGGCAGATATGTGGTAAGGAAGCAAGTCTTGGTGTTGTTGTCTTTCTGGTACAGTTAGCTATTCTTCTGACCAGGTTTTTGTTTTGTTTTTATTTCTAGGAGTATCGGGGTAATAACCTATATTCTGTAAGTAACTAAATCCACCACTCACATTCTCTTTGAGATTGTGTTTACTCACCAGTGCTCCTTTCAGCTTGCACGTACTCATGGGTAAACACAGTTACCTTGCATTCCAAACATTTTTCACTTATACTATAGATACTTCTTTTTTTTTTTTTTTGAGACAGGGTCTCGCTTTGTGGTTCAGGCTGGCCCTGAACTCAGCCTCAAACTCACATCACAATCCTCCTGCCTCTGCCTCCCGAGTGCTGGGATTACAGGCGTGAGCCACCACGCCCGGCACTGTGGTATGTGGTGTTGTTTGCTGCTGGGTGTGGGTCTCCACACCCAGTATTGTTACATGGTTACCGGGGAATCGAACCCGGGCCCTTGTGCTTGCAAGACAGGTGCTTGAACCACTGAGCTAACTCCCCGGCCACTATAGATACTTCTGAATGAACCTTTAGGAACTGTAATGTCATGACAGTGGAAACCATGGCTGTCCATCACTACAGAGAAAACAGGATGGAAGGGCTTATGTAAAGCCACTAGACACTGTTTGAATAAGGCCATTGAATTGGATGTACTCCGGTCCATCATAGTTCAACACCCCATGAGATGTGACTAAATGCCAAAGTGTCTGCCAAGCATCAGATCTGAGTCTAACTCCTGTTACCTTTACCAGACATTAGTGGAGCAAAGCGATGATACAAGGTGACCGTTCATGTCATGTGTTCAACTTTCCTGTTCACAGCCTGAGTGGGGCCTCCCCATTTCTTGGAGACACTAAGCAAGAAACATTGGCAAATGTGTCTGCAGTCAACTATGAGTTTGAGGAAGAATACTTCAGTAATACCAGTGCCCTCGCCAAAGATTTCATCAAAAGACTTCTGGTCAAGGATCCGAAGTGAGTGTCCATTATTCTTTAGGGGGGCTGGGCCATGTTTGCTGTGTGCAGCCAGCTCTGTCAGACCTGGCTTGTTACTTCTGTCAGAAGGAAGTGTGCATGCTGGGTTTAGTGCTTCAGCCAGCTCTGTCAGACCTGGCTTGTTACTTCTGTCAGAAGGAAGTGTGCATACTGGGTTTAGTGCTTCAGCCAGCTCTGTCAGACCTGGCTTGTTACTTCTGTCAGAAGGAAGTGTGCATGTTGGGTTTAGTGCTTCAGAAAATATACTCAGTATGTTTTGCACCACACGTTCAGTCCCTCCACAGTGACATCACCAAAAACCAGTGCTACTTTCAGCTTGTCCTGTGAGGTAGGTCCTGAACTGCGGTTTTCCAGGGTGTCTGCTTAGTTTCCCTGAGCTGGCATAGAAGCCACCTTCGTGTTTTCTGCTGTAATCACAGCATCTTTTTCTCCCCACCCCCCCTCAAGGAAAAGGATGACGATTCAGGACAGTCTGCAGCATCCCTGGATCAAGGTGAGTCTCACACTGCTTTAGTTGTTTCTCTGAGGAGTTGGTCTGGGCTTCGAGAATCCGTTTGTCCTGGAGTGCTGCTAGCTGAGCCCTTGTCTGGGATGCTGTCAGTTTCTATCATTCATTGAAACAGAGTAGAGTGCAACCTCGTGACCACAGAGGTTCGGGAGGAGTGTATGATTACTGAGAATGACAGAAAAGATCAAGTTCATTCAGGAGGCATGCTTGGTTTGACCTGTGGGGATGATGTCCAAACAATATGTGTTTAAAATTTGAATCAGTTTCTACTATGCAAATATTATATCAATTGTGGATTTCCAGCTTTGCTTGGAAAATATGAAGATATACCAAAACTAAGTGCTCATGTCACAGGCCTACAGGGAATGACACTCTGGCCCTTCATTAGGGTAGGTGGCTACCCCTGACAGATGACACTTGTACATTATCTGCCCTTCTGGCATTTGAGTTAAAGCAAAGCAATGGATCTTATTTCAGATCAAACTAAAAGGACTAAGTTGAGATGTGTTGGTTGCCCATTGCTATGACAGGATACCCAAGACTCTTGGGTTGAGCCTTTATTCATTGTGCTGTTGTTTGGGGCCTATTGTGAGGCAGACATCATAGGGAGGTATGCAGCAGAGCTGAGTTGCTCACCTGGAGCGAGAGAGGCAGGACTAGGCTCCTCCACTAGGCTCTGCCTTTTAAAGGTCCCACTGCTTCTTTTAGTACCCAGGCTGGGGACCATGCCATTAGCACTGTACCCTTGTGGGGTGTAGTTAAGATCCAGAGCACATCACGGGAATGTGACAGGTACAAAGCAAGATCATGGTTCCATGGAACCATTAAGTGGTATTCCAGAAGTAGGCTGGAGACAAGGAGAGGACATTGCCTATATAAGCTCCGATCCATGGATGTATGGGCTGCTTCTGTGAAATGTGAGCCCAGTAGCTAAATGCATCTGCTGAACTAGATGTGAAATCCACCAAATTTGCACACTTCTAGAATCGGTAGTTCAAAGCCTCATGATATGCACGAATCTTGCCATCTTCAGGCATTCAGTGTGGAAAGTTATTGTTTGATTTGACTCCAAGCTGAACTGGGTTCAACTTCAGATTCAGTGTGTATGGATTATATTAAACTCTCTACAATGACAGTTCTACCTCTGAGACTAGGCTGCTATGTTTTCCATCATGTAATACTATTTTGGGAAAGTGAAGCAGTAAGCTTATTTGGAGTAATGAGAAGTTTCAAAGAAAGTTGTCATATAACCCTTTTCTACATTGGGAGAGCTCTAAGTTTTTTCCTTCAAATTTCATTTTAGCCTAAAGATTCACAACAAGCACTCAGTAGAAAAGCATCAGCAGTAAATATGGAGAAATTTAAGAAGTTTGCAGCCCGGAAAAAATGGAAAGTAAGATTGCTTGATATGGAAAGATTAAGAAATAATTAATTTGCATAATTCTGCATAATTCTGTCTGGCCAAGGTTCATCTCTTCTGATACAGACAGTGGTAAAATGTATTCTGTTTTCTTTTTGATTTACTGCATTGCAACATTATCCAACTTTGAAAGGCAAACAAAAACCATTTGGTCCTTTTTAACTCATCCTTTCTAATGTAATTATGCATTTTCTTTTGTCAAGTCAATTCCCAAAGCAATTATTTTATAATCAGTACACTAAAATTATAATGAAGTCTTTTTCTAAATTCAAAAAGCAACATTTTAAATAAATGCATTCTGTGAGGTTAACAGCCCGGAAATATATTTATACCACAGTGTATTGTCTGAGCCATTCAGCTCAACCTGGACGCTGCAGCATCAGGGTCTCTCATGGCCTCTTTCTCTTTCCTGCATGGATGGTGTCTGCAGGGACCAACAGGTACTGGTATAAACATCCTCAGAGCCATCAGAATTCAAGTTTCAGAATGTGATGGGATGGCTTCTTACTGCCAGGGTCATAGCAAATCCAGAGGAAGAGCACCTCATTTTCACCCTTGGCTGGTGTCAGGTGCCATCATAAGGTTCAGCGCACAGCACCAGACTCTCAGAGAAGACTTAGCAGAAAGTACAAATTCGTCCTGTAGACCAGCGCATCCCACACTTGTTCCTCTTCAGTGAAAATCACATTATCGACTACCACTGTCCATAGAATCCAGGGCCTTGTACCCTGAGCTGCTGGCCCCGTATCCTGTGCTGCTTGAGAGACTCTCCAGGGGTTTGCTATGGTGAAGTCACACTCAAAGAACAGAGAACGAAGTATGGAAAAAGACTTGAGAGTATCTGGTTCTTCAGCATAATAATAAAATAAAGAAGAATCTCTATCATGTTGTCTGAATTTATAAGACCTTAGAATTATTCTTCAAGTAAATATAGTGCAAGCTATCCTGGGATCACTCACCCCCAGAGAAAGCAGGTTGTTGGCAGTGAATGCTATCTATGAGACTGTCCTTTGCAGTCATTTGGGTGTCACATACACTCTCATTCTTCCTCTTTCCCTCACTTTTTATTGTCCTTTTTCTTGTTTTTAAAGCAATCTGTTCGCTTGATATCGCTGTGCCAGAGATTGTCCAGGTCATTCCTGTCCAGAAGTAACATGAGTGTTGCCAGGAGTGATGACACTCTGGTAAGTAGCCGTCTGCCTTGGGGATCCTCTGGCTTATTACCGTTTGTCTAGAGTTCTTCAATTGTGGTTCTTCAGCAACTCAAAAAATTATAAGTTGTCTTGATAGCTAATTCGATAGTCTCCATGGCTTCTTTCCTCTTTTTTTATTCGGGTGATATTATTCTTCAACTTCTCACACTATTCACAGTTTTCCTCACACTATGTACCTTGTACATATACATGCACATGCACACACACACACACACACACACAAACACGCACGCATAAAGGAGAGCTTTCTTCGTCGCCTGAGAATGTCAGGGGAAATGCTGTGCTGCTGGCTCTTGTGTCTTGTGGTAGATCAGAAAGCCACACTCACTTGGTCTCTTGACATGACATTGCCCAAGGACCTTGAGAACACCATTTTTTCCTTTCAATCTCAGCTGAAACCTAGTCACAGATAGTTCTTCAGATATGACCAGACTCTTGTGCATTCAGCAAGACCCCCTGACAGTCAAATAGCAGGGCTGTGTTTATGCTGGAGGGAAGTTCAGCTCCAAAAAAAGGCAGCATGTGAGGGTGACAGGGAACACCTTGCCTGATAACCAGAGTCCGTGTGGAAATGGGCACTCCACAGGCATAGATCCTGTGCCAGCAGACAGCAGCTCTTATCTCCTAATGCTATGGCTTGTCTGACAGAGCCAGCCATCACCTGTCGGACAGTCCCTGACTGGGGGAGTGGGGATTGAGAAAGAAGACAGACAAGAGATAGAGTCAGGAGGGGAACCAGCAGTGCTGAGAGCTGACTTCTCAGTGCTGAATGCAACCAGTTTATTTACTCTTGGCCTTTTATACAGCAAACATAACAAAGAGTATCCTTTGAAATGACCTTCATCTACCTTCACCTACTTTCTTTTACCGCCCTTTCTGTCTTAATTACTTCTTGTTTTCTGTCACTGGACAGTTACCCTGTTCTTAGTATTCAACAAAGGTAAACATCTGCTGTAAACAGAATTTGCTGTTGACCTGTTATCATTATAATGGAGGTTACAAGTCAGCTTTATTTATCACTCTCCACCCTTGTCTGACGCTCTAGGTTTAGCCTTGTGCAGTAAAAACAGATAGATGTTAGAAGGAAAAAAAGTAGGAGAAAAATAAGTTAGGAGCAAGAGGAAGGAGACATCCTTGGGAATTGTTTGAGTGTGCAGTGGAACCAGGAGGAAGATGAAAACTAAGAATCTAAGTGGGATAATGAGAGTGACTAAGGAGTGTAAATTATAACCATGCCAAGTAATTGATTAGAAAGAATACATGTGGAGCCAGGGATTTAATTCAGTGGTTCTGGTATCTGCCTTGCAAGCACAAGGTCCCGAGTTCGATCCCCGGTAAACGCATCCAACAGTGCTGCGTGTGGAGACTCACACCTACCAGCAATCCGTACCACATACAACAGTGCTGGACTGGTGGCTCACACCTGAAATCCAAGCACCTGGGAGGCAGAGGTGCAAAGTGAGACCCTGTCTGAAAAAAAAAAAAAAAAGAGAGAGAGAGGGAGAGAAGGAATACATGTGTCAGAGTGAAAAGCTTTTCGTAGGAGATCTAGGTAAGGAAACCCCTCCCAGAAAGCCAGTGTCACTGCTGAACTGCATGTTCTGCTAATTGCAAGGATTAGAAAAGAGAGAAAGAGAGGTTGTGTTTCACCTGAAATTTCCACAGTGGTTTCTAGAGCTGTATTTTGACAGATTTCTATGAGAAACAAAGCATTCCTTAACATTATCTTTGTTCAAAATCTCACCTATGAACACTCTTTCTTCTGTGTGTTATAGTGCAGGTGGCACTGGCTGAGTAAAAGGGTAGATGGATTAGTTGACGACGTGGAAGGGACAAAAAGTTGCCTTCCAGTCTCTTCATGACCAGTGGCTTAGGGCCAAAGCGGCTCACTTCTCTTTGCTCCTTCCCTTTAACAAGTGAGCAGTGGCTTTGCATATATTTATAAGAGGAACATTGTCAACAAGCTGGACCTTATTTCTGCCCACAATGTTTCTCTCAGGATGAGGAAGACTCCTTCGTGATGAAAGCCATCATCCATGCAATCAACGATGACAATGTCCCAGGCCTACAGCACCTTTTGGGCTCTTTGTCCAACTATGACGTTAACCAACCCAACAAGGTCTGTGTCTGTTCTGCCAGGGATGTGTCAGTGACCCTGCACTTCCAAGTCCAAGTTTGGAATGATATCTCGTGCCTTTCCATTCCCCCTACCTGTTGGAAGCTCCCTTTGCTGAGGACAGTTGTTTCTGTTTAGAGTGGATGTGATTACACACAAGGTCTTTCGGCACCAAGGGCCTTGCTTATTCCTCCATGTACCTCTAAGCATGAAATGTTTTATCTGCTCATCCTCCATTGCCAGTGTCACATTTGGTGAGGAATCCAAGAGAGGAATGATTGCTTGTCCTTCTGCTATTTCACCACCAACACATAACAGTGGACCTGAGACCTAGGAGGGGTGTGGAGGGAGGTGGTGGCAGTAAGAGCTTGGGCATTTTCTTTTTGTCAAACTTGAATGGTCATATTATTTTCCCTGTCTGTTCTAGCATGGGACACCTCCATTACTCATTGCTGCTGGCTGTGGGAATATTCACATACTACAGCTGCTCCTAAAAAGAGGCTCAAGAATTGATGTCCAAGATAAGGTCATAAGTCTATTTTATCAAAAAGTGAATTCATTTTTAAGTCTCTCTAAAAATCTCCCAGTTGTGGGGGTACTAAAAGGGGATAAATGTATGTTCTAATTTATCTCTCAATTTTCTTGGAAAGCAAAATGAATTGCTTAAATGACCTACACAACCTGTACAACCAAACATGCATTCAAAAAAGATGAACATCTTTCTTCTGTGGCTCAGTGTCAGCATTTCTTTGCTCCTTAGCAGTGTTAGAAGTCAGATTTTAAAAGTTTTCATTGTCTAATTAAGTTATTAAGAAAAGGATTTGCCTATGTGTTTGTTAGCACAGCCAAGTAAGAATGATACCCTTCAAGGTGAGTACCTCAGAAAGACGTAGAGAAAGTTGAGCAACATTTGACCTTATAGTGGATTTGTCCTCTGCTCCTGTAGATGCCAGAAGAGCTGTCAGTGGATGGTAGCTGGCTTTTTGCAGTAGCCCTACACATCCATGGGGTCAGGTTCCCTGGATTCAACTAACTGGATCACAAATATGTGAGAGGGGCTGGGGATTTAGCTCAGTGGTTCCTGGGTTTGATCCCTGGTAACTACATACCACAGCACCAGGTGTGGTGGCTCATGCTTGTAATCCCAGCACTTGAGAGAGAAGAGGCAGGAGGATTGCTGTGAGTTCAAGGCTTGCCTGGGCTACATAGTGAGCTCAGGGCCAGCCTGAACTACAAAGCAAAACCCTGTCTCAAAAAAAGAAAAAAAAAAAAAAAAAAAAAAAAAAAAAAAAAAAAAAAAAAAAAAAAAAAAAAAAAAAAAAAAAAAAATATATATATATATATATATATATATATATGCACATCCATTGCATTGAGTATTATGATTAATGCTGAATTAAAGTATACAAGAGGATGTATACAGCATATATGCAAATTCTACATCACTGCATAGAAGAGGATTAAGTGTCCATGGACATTGGTGTCTGCAGTGGGTCCTGGCACCACTCAGCAGGTACTGAATGTGACACAATCAGAAATTTGAACTAGAGGCTGAAATGAGATTTTAAGAGAGAAAAACATCTTTGTTTTGAAATAATTGCAGATTTACCAAAAAAGTTACAAAGATAGTAGAGAATTCTCTTATACACACTGCCCCTAATGCTAACGCCCTATATCACTATGGTCCACTTGCTAAAACTATAACACTGAATGACTTTTACTCCTTTTGCAAGTGGCTTCCTCAGGAGGTGTTGTTGCTTATGACGGAGAATTGACTGCTTCTCAAGGGAGCATGCATTCCAATCTGTCAGTTCTCTGCTCTTGTGACTCACATTGTTTTTCATGCAGGGCGGATCCAATGCCATGTACTGGGCCTCACGCCATGGCCATGTGGATACTTTGAAATTTCTTCATGAAAACAAGTGCCCACTGGATGTTAAAGACAAGGTAAGGGCATCCTCTTGAGAGAGGTGGGGTGAGGGTCCCAGGACCACAGAGTAAAGGGTCAGAACCAGGATTGTCCTGTCACTGTTTAAAGCTGAAGTGCCCCTTACCTCTGGTTTGGTCTAGTACTGAAATTGTCCTGAAGCTGAAATCTTCCAGATTGGGGTCCTAACAGGCAAACCTTAGATTGTCCTTTTCATAACATAGATATTCCACTTCCAAAAAGAAAACAACTAGACTGAGGCCTGAGTCCTGACCTTGTAACTCACTGTGTGCTGCTAAGTAGATGCCTGCCATTCATTCCCTTCCTTTTCCAAGTGGCTGACAGTGCTGACCTGTAGTTGCCAGCACAAGGAGAGGAGTAAGATAATGCACATAAAGTCGGGCTTCTGTGGGATCAAGACACTAGGAAAATTGTTGATTTATCCATCTAGCTTATTTTAATATACACATGTTGTATTTAGTTCATACAGTAATCTGATCAAACCTAGAATTTCTACTTCCTCGATTAATTATTTTACTACACACCATTTCTCTGTATCCCTTTTTTGTAAACCATTTTGTAATGTTAATTTAAGGCTACCACACACAGTCGCATGGGTTGTGTACTCTATTATCCTGGAAAGGATGACATTCACATCAAAGAAAATGTGTTAGGTGGTTTGATAGCACATATCTGTAATGTCAGCTACTCTAGAGCCTGAGGAAGTTAGTATCATGAGTTCAAGTCCAACCTCAGAAACAAAACAAAACTGTGTTGTGGCAGGGGAGACAGTGTTAACTAGCTTTTAATCACTGTGTAATAATACCTGAGAAATCAACCTAAAGGAAAGAAAGTGTTAGTTCAGCTCCTGGTCAGAAATTTCAGTCCATGGCCAGTTGGCTGTGTTGCTCTGGGGCCTGCAGTGTGGCAGGGCATCCCGGTGGGCATGACGTGGTATGCACAGCACTCATCCCATAGTGTTCTGGAATCCAAGACACAGACAAATGATGGAGGCCCAGGATCCCCCTCCAGAGCCCACACCAGTAGCCTGGCTTCATTTTCTCAGGCTGCACCACCCAATTTTGGTTCCACCACATCACAGATGTTCTGTGGGCTGGCCCTTAAGCCTGTAGCACATAGATTTTTAGGAATGGTTAAGACTTAAACCATAATATGGCGGGGTTTTTGACAGTTAGCAGTGCAGCATTTTGTTTTGTCTTGTTTTAGATTATTCTGATTTTGGAGGCAGCAGATATAAGTAAAGCATCTAAAGGATTTCCCTTGTCATTAATTCACAGAAAGTTATCACATGAGCACATAGTGATGTTTTAGCATCTTTTAAGAATAAGACATCATTTTCTTAGCATATATAGGCAGTGGAATGAGAAATTTGTTAATAAATAAAATAGTACATTTAATGAATGGCAATGTGATAAACCCCATATTCTAAAAGGAATGTTGTATTTCTTAAGCCAATCAGACCTCTAGAAGCATCTGTGTGTCATGAAGGTTCAGCACACTGATTTGGCAAAGGCAGAGTCATCTCACAGTGTGTGTATGAGGGAGGTCACCAGTGGCATAAACTGTTATGTGCATGAGTACCACTGCTGCTGGCTCCTGGCCCATGTCTGGGTCATTGGCTTTAAGGAGCAGGTGCCAACAAGAGGAGAACATGGGCCAGGCCTGTGGAGGGACAGGCCTTGCTTCTGGCCTCCACAGCCTTCTCCCTGAGTGGCTTGGCCTTGTCGTTGCAGTCTGGAGAGACGGCCCTTCATGTGGCTGCACGCTATGGCCATGCTGACGTGGTGCAACTTCTATGTCGCTTTGGATCCAACCCTGACTTCCAGGACAAGGTGGGTTCCCGGGGATGACATGCTTGCTCCCTGTGTCACACACCGGCAGCCAATCACCAGAGCCCATGGCAGTAGATTTTCTTTTGGCCTTTACTGAGGACAGTGCAGTCAACACAGTCTATTTGGGGAAGTGTTGGTGCCACTCTCCCTTCTAACTACCGCCCTACCTCAGTTAGTCTTCTGGGGAGCCTATAGGTGGGTCCCCATGATTGCTGTCATCCTCATCGGACTGATGAGTAAACTGAGAGCAAAGTCCCACGACTTGCTCAGCTCTCCTGAGGGGCTGAGAACACCACTTGCTGTTATCAAATGCAATCTGGATTCAGACACATTTGTCACCATCATGGCTACCACTCGCAGACAAAAAATGTCCATTCAGATGACAGTGAAGACAGACCTCACAATCTTAGAAACTTAGAACAGGCTAGCCCATTCTTTCACTGCTTTAAATAGTTATTTTGATTGCTTCCCTGCCACAGTAGTCATGTTGTTTTGACTCATTTTTGTGTTACATACATAATGGAATTTTTAGGCTAGAAGATTTAGAAGAAGTTTTGCTCTGAAAAGTGCTCTCCTCTGCTAATAGTTTCAGAAGCACTAAATGAAGGTGATTTTACAAGCAAGATGTGATAAGTCCACCCACATGAAGGCTCTTGAGTGTGGAAAAGCTGAGTCAATGTTTCCCGTGGGATCCCCAAAATTGTTTGTTAGTAATTGTTGAGAAAGACATTCCTCCACTATATACTTTTAAAGATAGATAAGTAGGGATAAGTAGAGATATTGGCTGTGCCTCTTCCTGGCCATATCTCATACTTATTTGGGCTTATTTCAGATTAATATCTTGCCCTAATAGCTGGGTGCTCTTACCCCCACCCACCTGCTTGACTTGGATTTGTCCCCGAGTTCTTACGTGCCTATGCTCTCTTTCACATCATCATGTCCATCTCATTGTTGGGCTTCTCTCTGGGCCAGGAAGAGGAAACCCCCCTGCACTGTGCCGCGTGGCATGGCTATTACTCTGTGGCCAAAGCCCTTTGTGAAGCTGGCTGTAATGTGAACATCAAGAACCGGGAAGGAGAGACGCCACTCCTGACAGCTTCCGCCAGAGGCTACCACGATATCGTGGAGTGTCTGACTGAGCACGGCGCTGACCTCAATGCTTCTGACAAGGTGCTACACTGGGGAAGTGGGACACAGCCAGAGAAGTTGTGGGGCTGCAGGACTCCTCAGTGTGTTTCCCCAGGACAGCAAGCTCTTAAATGCAGCAACTTGTACTTTTGTTTCTGTATCCCAAAGATTTTATGAGCTTTTCTAGATTTGGTATGATAACTAATACTCAACTATAGCCCAGGACAAAGTTCGTTACCCAGTCCTTCCATCTTGGCCTCTTCTCATTTAGCCTTTTCGTCTTTGGTGCATGGCAGCAGTGATCACTGAGTACCAGACTGATCTCTTTGAGGACTAAGACTGGCAATACACTCTTAATGTTTAGGTTCGCAAAGAAACAGGAGGCTTATTTGCCTCCCCCACTTGCTTTTCTGTGAAAAGATGATAAACCACTCTTATTTGTCTGACACTTTCAATTACAGACCAGGGGTTTCCTTTTCAAGCAAATTCAGCATAATGCATTTTTATTGTGAATTTATATTTCCACGCTGATGTTACCACACAGATTTAGATTTGGGGTACTGTTATTAATGTATGAACTTCCCTTTGTGAAGTGTTGTCATACAGGCAGCGATGGTTCTCTGAGGAGGGTAGTGTTGCCTATACAGTCACTGAGTCATGTCTGGAGACATAGTTTTGTTGCCACCCTCGTGGTGCCCTTGCCTCTGGAACCTAATAGATTGCAGCCAACAGTGAGGAGCCCCACCACAGTCGTGTACAGCCCCAAATGGTGAGTGTGTGGAGGTGAGGAAACTGGAACAGAGCTACTACAGAAATGCTTCAGAACTCTCACTGATGCCTGAAACTCAACACATCCTTCCCTAAAGTGTATGTACAGTGTGGAATGAATGCACAAGTTCATCAGGACACAGAGGAGAAAGGAGTTATGTCTGCTTTCACGCGAATAACAACCTTTGTACAAATTATTTCTTACTGTTTTCACAGTTTCTCCCGGTATAATATAAAAGACTTCTTAGGAAGTTAGTAAGTGTTACTGGGCAAATGTTTTTAAAAGTATACTTTTGATACTCCATTAAACAGACCAATCAAGTAGCAGTAATTACTTACATGTGGTGAATTCAGACACAAAGAAATATGGGTTCTTTCCATTTGGTTTCCTGAGCCTAACTTAATTAAGCTGATGTTCTGCTTAAGCCATAATTATTGTGAAACCTCTGCCAGTCTTCTGAAAGAGTCAGTAACTGCCTAATCCTTTATAGGACTGATACTAGTGGTCCTTCAGCTGACTGAGCCTTAGCCAGTGGTGTTAAGAAAGGGAGGGAGAGCAGGGCCTCTTGCCCAAGGGCACAGGGCTCACCATTGTGTCTTGTTTCTAGGATGAGCACATTGCCCTTCACCTTGCTGTGCGGCGCTGTCAGATGGAAGTCATCAGGACTCTCCTCCGCCAAGGGAGTCTGGTCAACTTCCAAGACAGGCATGGTAACACCCCACTTCATGTGGCCTGCAAAGACGGCAATGTGCCCATAGTGATGGCCCTTTGTGAAGCAAACTGTATTCTGGACATCTCAAATAAGGTCAGTGTGAGACCCTGCAGAATTCACTATGTCTATCTATCTGCCTGTTTCTGGGTTTTGGCCAAATTTCAATTTGTATCTTTTTACTGTTTAAAGTGATTGTCATGAGGACTTGTTTTATATAGGGTAGTCCCACTTCTCGTGTGACTTTTGAATAATTCCCTAGAATATCAAAAATCATTGTGCTAACAAGGACTTTATCTGTGACTAGCGTGGTCCCACTGATGGACATTCAGAGAGAACAAGAGTGAGTTCCTGCCCTGCAAAGGAATCTGATGGCAGGGTACAAATGAGAGCATCTGCCTAGGGCACAGAGTCTTCAAGAAAGAGCTGGGGACATGCTGTGATGAAGGTTTCTAGAGCCTCATGGAAGACTAGAGTCTTTCTCCACTGAGAACTCTATGTTCAAATGTTCTTCGTATTTTTTCTCATGCTAAATTATTTGGTGAGACCAAAGGGAGGCTTTCGTAAATGATTAAAAATTGCAGATAATAAATAAGGTGCTTCTAGATTCATAAAAGTTCCATATGCCAGTTTCCAGAGGTTGGCCACCACCTTCCCTTTTCTCTGAATCCCACTGAGATTTTCATTTTCAAATATGACAAAACATTTGGATATTCGTGTCCTTTAAGTCTGTAACTGTATGACTGGCAGACACTCTCCGCTGTGACTGTGTGAAAACAGAGCCAGCAGGATGGATTTAAATGTAAGGAAAGGCTGTTTACAAATGCCATGTAAAATGCTATCAGGATTTACTATTATTTGTTTGAGGTAAAATAATTGATATCGAAAGCAGCCAGAACATTATGTTTCTATGGAAAAATTATTCTGCTTGCATATTATGTGATTAATTATAAATTTCCATTAATTAATGGAAATTAAATGAGTATCCTTCACATTCTGGGAAGACAGATGATAATGTCCTTGGCAATAGCTGCTGCTGCTTTCCCGTGTTATCCTGTTATAATCTTGCCACATCAGATAAGTAGGTACCTTAAGGGAAAAGCCAAGTATATCATTAAATAGAATCCAGACCTTGGTTTTCTTTCTGGAATTCTTTAAATGAATCAAACGTGGCCTTAGGGAACATTGAGCACTTAAGATACTTCCTTTAGACTTGACCACTGTAACACAGTGGCCTGCTGTGTGCATAGAATCTGTAGGCACAGCTCATCAGGACAGCACGTTGTTGCAGGCACAAGGTATGGGTTAAATCTCTTTCAGTCCTTCTGAAAAGGTAAATAGTACAGTTGTTAAATATTCCCTTTAAGATATAAGCAAGGAAAAAAACTAAGACAATCTCTGTCTTCATGTTTAAAAAACTCAAGTGTGTATAACTCAGTGGAGTGCACACTTAAAACATGATAAGGCTCCAGGTTCAGTCCTCCACAGTGTAAAAAGAACACAAGCAAAATAAAACAAAATACCCTGGCTCGTTTGATGGGAAAGTATGTACATTTTTTACCTTACATTTTGCCCGTTGGTAGTTGTAAATGCTGATAAAGAGATGTTATTTTTAACATTGTGACACACCAACTACATACACAGTTTAGTTACTGCATTGAGCTTAGCAGAAGTCAGAATTATCAGTGTCTTACTTTCAGCTTCTTGGGCCTAACAGATTTCAAGCCCTCATCCTGACCCCCTTAGAAGGGGAAATGCACTGGCTGTCAGCAGCTCTACATTTTGGAGTAAGTAGTCTGGATAAGATAAAAAGAACAGAAAGACACTGTTATATTCCCTTGTTGCTTTTGCTATCTTCTGCCACCATGTGCTGTTGTCCCCTATCATGTCCCACCCCGTCTTGGAGCCAGCCAGTTATCAACTGAAACCTCTACAAACTGTGAGCTAAATAAATTTTTCCTCCTTTAACTTTGGCTGTCGGATATTTTGTCTCAGCAGTGACAGAAGTAACTAAAACAGAATGTGATATCAGAATAGGGTTGTTGCTGTGACTGTAACTGGCCTTGTGGTTGAGGAGTCTTTAGACCTGGGTTGTAGGAAGGAGAATGGTTTAAAAGACTGAGGGATCCTGGGTGAAAGAGTAGAGCTGGAACACTTTGGGCTGTATTTAATAGGAGATTCTGGTCAGAGCTCAGAAGACCAGAGGCTCATAGAAATCCTGCTGGGAAAGACCTGGCTCAGGAGGTTTCTGCTGGGAAGCAGGAGAGCACTGGCTGCTGGACTCCAGACAATGTGTGTTATACCTGCTTCTTTTGCCTGCATTTTGCTAGCGTCCAGAGACTAAGATTAAGGGTGGCAGATGAATTCATCTGGCAAAAGAAATTTTAAGGAGACTAATATTGAGGCAGTGGCTTAGTCATTATTGAGGGTTTTTAGCCAGATATATTTTGAGAATCAGAACCAAAGAGGCCAGACCAATGATTTAGAAAATTTTGAGTTTGGCCAGAAAGGAAGGTTCAGTAAAGCTGTGGACTGCAAACAGAATGGAAAAGATCTGATTGCTAAAAAAAATAAAACTTAAAAATTAAAAAATTTTAAAGATGGCCTGAAGGCATCACAAGAAGCGGTAAGACTTCACCCCTTTCAGCTCAAAATTACACAAGTACAGTGGACCCTCAAGTTATGACTGGCCTGACGTAGGACTTAGGTTATGTCTAGAATTTTACTTTTAACTTATGAACAATCTTCAGTTACGATCCAAATGCAAGCTGCTTGTGCTTCTGAATGGTCTCAGATACAGATTTAACCATTAAAGAGTTCTGGAAGGAGTATTATAATATCCTTTCCTATGTGGGTTTCATTGAGAAATCCCAATTTCTAGGGACTCTTGAGATCTGCCTATACACAGGAGAGAATTTGAAGGCTTATAGAGGAGTCTGAGCCTTCAGTTGACCAATTTAAGTTATATCCTTCGCTTGCAAATGAATTGAGTTCATAAGTCAAGGGTCCACTGCAAAAGACTTCTCTTTAAAAAAAATAGCCCCAGGGCCGAAGATTTAGCTCAGTGGGTCCAGCACCTGCCTGGCAAGAGAGAGGTCCTAAGTTCAATCCGCAGTAATGATATACCACAATGCTTAGTGCAGTGACTCACGCCCATCAGCAAGCAGAACCACATAACCTAGTGCCAGATGTGGTGGCTTACACCTGTAAGTACACACTCAATAACCGTGTACTATAATGCCAGACATGGTGGCTCACACCTGTAATCCCAGTACTTTGGAGGTAGAAGCAGGACAATTGCTGAGTTTGAGGCCAACCTGCACTACAAAGTGAGTTCAGGGCCAGCCTGAACTCAATCAATCAATCAATCAATCAGTCAATAAATAAGTGAGCCCCAGAGCCCCATGGTCCAAAATAGTAGAAGCCTATAGAAGTTATTCCTCGAGATTTACTTCATAGGGATCAACCTGGACAATCAAGGGAAAAAAAAGCCTGGCTACTACTCCAACTGGCAGCAGATCTTGGTGTCACTTTTGTGGTGCTGGTATTAGATGTGTGCAAAATGCAAAACTTGTCAAGTCAGGAAATCTTCCATCCATATTTCAAGAAAAGGACTGACAGGGCCGGGGAGTTAGCTCAGTGGTTCCGGCGCCTGTCTTGCAAGCGCAAGGACCCGGGTATGATTCCACATACCATACTGGGCGTGGAGACCCACACCCAGCAGCAACCAGTACCACATACCACAGTGCCGGGCGTGGTGGCTCACGCCTGTCATCCCAGCACTCGGGAGGCAGAGGCAGGAGGATTGTGATGTGAGTTTGAGGCTGAGCTCAGGGCCAGCCTGAACCACAAAGCGAAACCCTGTCTCAAAAAACCTAAAAAAAAAAAAAAAGAAAAGAAAAGGACTGACAGGCTAGGCAACATGCCTCTAAGAGGGCAATGTGCAAAAAGCTGTGTGTGAAGCTGAAGGTGTAGTGGAGATCTCAGAAGTTTAAAAATACTAAGAATGTGTTCAGCTAAGAAAAACATGGGTTCTAGATGGAGAAATGCCTGGCCTGTCATGGTAAGGAGTTTCAGTTTTGCTCAGTCCGAGGTAGGGTCCTTTACACGGTCAGTTTCCTTTCCCCTCTTCCTCCTCATCCCTCTATTCATTGCTTCTCTTCCCTTCTATAATACGGTGTGTAATCCATAGGGAATACTATATTTTCCATACATTTTATCTCCAAACTTTTCATCCAGATCTTCAAATTTGTTTTCCTTCTCAAATCTAAGGTATTTAAAAATATAGTACATGATAGTAAACAACACATAAACATGCATACACATGAGAGCATTATTTACAACAAGGAATCACAACTGCCTTAACTGTCCATTGAGGCACACTGGCATAGCCATGAACCAAGTGTGCCCTGGCTATTCAGAAGCATGTAATAGATGCAGCGACAGATACTGAAAATCACTCACAATCTGTTCTTGAGGCAGGGTGACTGTAGGATGCAAAATATATCTTGCCTATTTAGGTTAGATATCTCTCACGAAGGATTCATAAGTTTCAGCTGGGAAGAAAACACCTCAAAATGTTAAATAGGAATTTTTCTGAACACAGGCATGGGCAGGCAGAGGTGGAATAGGAGATGAGGACTTTCTGCCATAGAAAGATACCACTATCTTTGTGTATTATCTGGAGATTTTGTGGTAACCTCACAACAAAAACCAGTAAATACAAAATAAACAGTAGAAAACAGAACTTTTATCAGTTCACAGTTTCTTTAGCATCCCAGTAATTTTGTTATTTCTGTCCAAACAACGTAGCTGCCCTACAAAAAAACCTACTAGAAAGACAGCTAACGTGTCTGTTGCCTTGTTCCGCAACCACACCTTACTAACCTCTGTGTGTGCCTGTTGGGCACTCACGCACTCAGCAGACCCTGCTCACATTGGACACCCCACCCTCATTCCCCGTTCCCCTTGATATTTTCAGAATACTTGCTATGGGAGCAACCACCTAACTGGCAAAGAAATGCAAAGATGCAGTGTCACGGAAAGGGAATCAGAGCAGTGCACTGTGACTATGAACTACCTTGAGTTAAGAGTCTCAGTGTGGCTCTGTCGAAGCCCTGTGTCCTGTGCTGGCCAGACACTCATCCTAGGCATCAGAGCACAAGTAGTGTGACCTGGGATGTCCCCTCCTCATACTGACTCTGTCCCAGTGTGAGCTGAGAGAAGGCACTGCTGGAACTTCAGAGCCCTCACTCCCCTGACATAGGTCCTCTCCACTAGCATAATCAGAAACATGACTTGTCTTTGACAAGCCTCTGCTTTTGCATCTTTTGAACTTGTAGTTTGAAGTCTCTCTCTTTTTTTTTGAGACAGGGTCTTGCTTTTGTAGTTCAGGCTAGCCCTGTGCTGAGCTCACTATGTAGCCTTGAACTCACAGCAATCCTCCTGCCTCTGCCTCCTGAGTACTGGAATTACAGTCATGAGCCACCATGCCTGGCATTGTAGTATGTGGTACTGATTGCTGATGGGCGTGAGTCATCACACCCTGCATTGTGGTATGTAGTTACAGGGGATTGAACTTGGGACCTTGCGTTCAGTTGCCAGAACCGCTGGGTTAAGTCCCCAGCCCTGAAGTCACTCTTTTAACTTCAGTCCTTGATATCCTTCTGCCTGGCTGTCTACCTGTTGGACCCCAAGTGCCTTGCATAATGCCTGTTCTGTGCCATGCTACCTAAATGTTCTCCACAACCAGGAGAAAATGAACCTCTCCTGGAATATTAGCTGTTCAGGAGGCTGATACAGGAGGGTCACAAACTGAAGGTTAGGCTGGACTATAGAGTGATATCCTATCTCAAATTTTTTTAAAAATTGTTTTAAAAAGAAAGAATAATGTGAATTCTATCTGGTGTTTTTTTCCCCTCTCTCTTTCCAGTATGGACGGACACCTCTACACCTTGCAGCCAACAATGGGATCCTAGATGTGGTCCGGTACCTCTGCCTGATGGGTGCCAATGTGGAGGCACTGACCTCAGTGAGTACAGGGCTGGCTCTGGTGAGACTGAGCTGTTTGGAAATATCTGGGCTTCAAGGGCAGTCGTAGGAAGTTACTGCTTGGCAACTACACTGGAAAGCGAACAAGCTGCTATTGAGCTTTACTCCCCTTGGCAGTAAACACTGGCCCACACAACCCCATCTAGTTCATATTTTATCCTCTCCTCTTGCACTATCCCTGCTCTGTCTGAAGTCCCCACTGGTTCTCACTGGCTTTCTAGCTTTCTGCGCTATACAACAGTGCTCTACATTTTCCACTGAATGTGTCCATCTCTCTTCCGTGAATGCTGTCCTTCAGCCTCAGGATGCTGGTGCTCTTAGGAGTTAGTGGAAGGAGTGGCCTGGGCTGTCTGTGCAGAGAGTCTGCCTTTGTAACCACATCTGCAAAATGCTTTAGGCAGGACCTACCACATACCCTCAGTCCCCACTGCTCATCACAGAACTCGTATCTCCCAGTAGAAGGAACCCTGATTCATATTCAATTTACCGGAGAGAAGGGTGCAGTTTGGTTGCTCTGCTGACACATTGTCATTTACCTTATTGGTGACTGTGCCCCACAGACGGTTGACTGACTAGTCTCTCATGGGACAGTCTTAAGTCTAACCAATTAGAGCTTTGTGGCTGGTGATACTTTGTGAGGACCAGTGCTGTTTTAGTATCTGTGCTGCCCAAGTGAGCATGAGCAGTGGTATTTTAATGTGGGGTTCAGCTCAGGCCCCTGAGGCTGGACACAGCCTCAGCCTTTAGAGACTGTCAAGGACTTTGCAGACTCTGACCCATAGGGCCAAATGCAGCCCGCTGCCGCTTTTGTACATAAAGTTTTGCTTTCTGGCTAACATGGTACAGTGTCGTAGGTGAGTAACTGAGACAGAGATGGCATCGCCTGTGGATCCCAGAGCGTGTCTGACCTGCTCTGCCTGCAGCCCTATTGTGTGGGCGGTCTCCCCGACTATGCTCATCCCTGCACACCTCGCCCGCCCTCTAGGCAATGGTCTGTTCTGTTGGACCCAGTTGTGCTTCCCTTCAAGCCAGTTGTCACTGGTTTTGGCCTGAAGTTGGTCTTGTTCTTAGGGCCTCTCCCCACCCTCTGCAGTTATATTCAGAGTACAGAGGCCCAGAGGTGCAAAGAACTTCGAGGCCAAGTGTGCCGCTATCCACTTGCTACTCACTGTAACATGTGGCCCAGGGGCTCTATAAAAAGGCATTTTTTAAAAGATAAACATATTTGATCACAAATACTGTCTCATTGAACAGACAGACAGAAAAATAAAACACATACACTTTGCAAAGACAGTTTGAAGATCACAGTTCACTCCTGAGAACTCCACGCTGGGGCTGCTGCTACACACGGCTCCAGTCCTACAAGGGCCGGGATTCCTTGCCCTTACCACAGCAGCCATCTGTGGATCTCCACTTCCTCAGGCCCCTGGCCCTCAGGTGCCGCTCCCATTCTTTGTGTTCCCCACGCCGAGAGCCACTTCCCTCCTCTCCCGGGGGCTGGAGTTGTCCTCACAGAGCCCCATTTGCTGTCCCCACACTAAATATGTGCTCTGTACCAGGCATAGCTGGCAGTGGATCAAATAGCATCAAGACAGTGTGTCTCCCAGAGTCACCTAGAGAAGGGGAGACAGGTACTGACCAAACGTCACAGCAAACCGCGACAAGGTAGACAGGAAAGAGTGGGTCTCAGGAGCTGAGGGGTAGTGATGTTCCCGCACCTTGTATGCAGTGGCAGAGGGAGGAAATAAGTCTGAGCTCAGTGGCCCCCAGGGCCTCCTGCAAGCTAGAGGACAGTGTGGGACCATGGTATGGGAGCTGCCTGGCAGGTGGTGGAGAGCACACAGCTGTAGGTGGCCGCCTTTCCAGCTTGGCATGGGGGCAAAAAGGAAGCTGTTCTCTTAGATCAAGACCACCAGTGATAGTACTGAGCAGGCAGGGCATGACTGCATCGACATTAGACTCATGCTGAAGACGTCATTTATACAGATAGAAACTGTGCCATATCCATCATTTCTGATTTTCTAGTGGCCACCTTTATCCTATTGAGAGACTTCTGCACAGCAAAGGAAACCACCAGCGGAGAGAAAAGGCAACCAACAATATGGGAAAGAATCTTTACTAGCTATTTCTTGGACAAAGGGCTACTATCTAGAATAATTAGGGAGCTTAAAAAAATCAGCCCACCCAAATTTAAAGACCCAATTCAAAAATGGGCATCTGAAATAAACAGACATTTTTCAAAGGAAGAAGTAAAAGCAGCTAAGAAGCATATGAAGAAATACTCAACATCACTGGTCGACCAACAGATACAGATGAAAACAATACTGAGATTTCATCTCAATCCACAAAGAATGGCTGCTATCTCAGAATTAGCCAACAACAAATGTTGGCAAGGCTATGGGAAAAAGGAACCCTTCACCACTGTTCGTGGGGGTGTAGACATACAACCACTGTGGAGATAAGTTTGCAGATTCCTCAAAAAAAACTAGGTTTATAGATCCTATTTCCTCTTCCTCTACATGAAAGAAGTGAAAGATTCATATCAGAGCAACATATGTGCACCCATGTTTATAGCACTGCAGTTTGTGATAGCTAGATCTGGGAAACAACCAATATGTCCATCAACTGGAAACTGGATAAAGAAGTTGTGGTTCTTTTATAGAATGAAATATTACTATGCCCTAAAAATGATAAGATTGAGTCATTCATACTAAAATGGCTGTACCCTCAGGACATCCTCATAAGTGAAATAAATAGGTCACAGATGTGTAAATATCATATCTTTTCTCTGGTATGAGAAAATGAAGAAGTAAATGAATTCTAGCATATAAAATAGATATTGTGAAATAGGAAATATTTAAAAGAAAATGGGGCATAGGGGTAAATAAAGAGTGGAAAAATAATGTGATGGTAATAAAAAAGGAAAAGCCTATGTATATAGGGGCCATGGTTGTGGGATGGATAGAGTAATGGGAAAAAATGAGAATCAAGTTGTGTCATATCATATACTAGTACAAATTCTCAGTGTTGAAAGTGACTATGATGTGTGTATGTAATGTATCAATAAAGATCTGAATTTTTAAAAAGGGAAAGGAAAAGAGAAAATGAATTTTTCTAGTGTATTTTATTTAACAAAAGCTATACCGGGCTGGGTAGTTAGCTCAGTGGTTCCTGCGCCTGTCTTACAAGTGCAAGGACCTGGGTTCAATTCCCTGGTAACCACATAACAATACTGGGTGTGGAGACCCGCGCCCAGCAGCAACCAGTACCACATACCACAGTGCCGGGCGTGGTGGCTCACGCCTGTCATCCCAGCACTCGGGAGGCAGAGGCAGGAGGATTTCTGTGATGTGAGTTTGAGGCTGAGCTCAGGGCCAGCCTGAACCACAAAACGAGACCCTGTCTCAAAAAACCTAAAAAAAAAAAAAGCTATACCTTTTTTTTTTTTTTTTTTTACAGCACTGGGGATTGAATTGAGGACTTTACACTAAGCTGTGCATATTTTGAAAACACTGATATTGTTCACCTAGTTTGGTTTCTACACAGTTTTCCACATCCTATGTATGTTCCGTACCCACAGCCTCTCAGTCTGGATCACATTTCAGGCCTGTGGAGAGGAGCTGCTCCTCCTGCCAAAGCCAAAAGCTTCTCCTCCCTCCACCCGTCAGCGCTCTTCTGTGCCGACCTTCTGAATGACCCGCAGCCTGCAGCACCCTGCGGGCTGCCTTCTCCCACCTGCTCTTGGCCACCTGGGATGGTGCACTTTTGTGGGTGTCCTGCCCATTTTCCTGCCTTCCTCCCCCACCTATATCTCTGCAGATCTGTCCTCATCTCCACATGACTCTGGGCAGAGGCCCCAGGCACCTGCAGGCAGCTCTTTCCTTTAAAGCTTTTATTATAAAATAGAACAGATTTTAAAACAAAAGCACATAAGCAAATGTAACACATAGTGATTTATTATAAGCAAACACTTTTGTAGCCCCTTTCTCACCCCAAAAAGCAGAACTGGAAGCTCCCAGAGGCCTGACCCCAAGTGCCTTCCTCTCTCACCAAACTGCACCCTGCTTCCCTGGGATTCTTTCTCCTTCCCGTACCCGTGGACCAGCACCTCTCCCAAATCCTGTTTCATGGCACACCCTGCAGAACTCGGTGCACTTCACACTTCTTGGTCTTCTCCTGCTGTGGATAAAAAGTCCTCCTTGCACCTCCTTCTGCTCACTCCTCTCCAGATCCCCTGTAACCTGTCCTTCCTGCCATCTGCCCTCTGTCCACAGCCTCCAGACATGTGCCTCTTCCTCATTGCTGCTCATTTGCTCATCTTAGGGAGGAGTGGGGTGATTGGGCATGAACCCCTGATTGGGGTTGTAGTGTCAATAGCCCCTGCTTGGTGTCTGGATACATTTCACCTGTAAAGGGGCAGACAGAGATAGGCAGTCCCAACTGGGACTTGGGCCTCCTCTGAGCATCCTTCTGAGCTCCACTTTGGCTCAAGCCAAGAGTTCTGGGTCCCCAGGACAAAACTGAAATGGTCTGGAGACAGTTGTTGGTGTCACACCCAGGAAGTGAGGATGCTCCTTGGTCAGTAGAAGCGAGAGCTGTCACTAAACATCCTTCCTGGCACAGAACAGCCCTCAAGACAGAGAATTACTGGTTCAAACTGTCAGTTGAGTCCATTCAGAGAAATGATGGCTATGGGTCACTGTGCATGTCTGAGAGTAACTTGAGTTGAGGATCAGTATGTTTGCAGATTTCTAGATGTTTGTTATTTTTCATTGTTTAGAGAAAAAAACTACTTTCTTAGTTTTCTTATGTAAAAAAGAAAGATCTACCTGTATTTATTTGGAAATTGCTGCTCATCTTCTCAATTTTAGAATGTTGAATGATCTCTAAACCCACACCAGAGTATCTCCTAAGCCTCATTTCACCATGGTAGTGTGGATACAGCAGCAGCCCCGCACCACTACCCATGACCCAAGATGCCCTGCCCAGGAGCACTGAGAGCTGAGGCTGACTGAAATTTATACGGGGGGGTGGTAGGGTGGGTGGGGCTATGGGAAAAAATGAGAATTAAGTTGTGTCTTATACTGGTACAAATCCCCATTATGGAGTGCAATCATGATGTGTATATTTAATGTACCAATAAAGATTAAAAAAAAAAAAAAAAAAGAAATTGTTAGGAGGGCCACAAGAAATGTAAGCCCTTATTGTGCACATGTGTGTTGTAAACCAAATTCAGTCAGCACAAAGCTGCAGCCCTATGAAAATTTTCCAGTGGAAAAACAAGACCTAAGCATTGTAGACCCTTGGATCTACACTGTGTGTTCACCAGAAATTTTCATGTCAGAATCTGTGAGATGAAGGCTTCTTCTTTGGAATCAGTGGTTACAGCAGCCTAAGGAGGCTGTAAGGCTGGAGATTGTAAGATGTGAGCATGCACACAGGAGATGTAACATCTGGGGCCACTGCTGGTTGTCTGGAAGATGGAGCAAGGGGACAGGACAGGGTGATAAGCCTATAGATATGCGTAACAAAAGCTCACAGACTGAAGAATCTCCCCAAGTCCCACCATGAGCTTTACTCCTATGTCTCTTCCTTTTCTGGGTAACCGAATGAAGCAAGGTCTTTCAGAGAGAGAAACACTTCAGAATGTGTGTTTTTTTTTTTTTTCCACTTGATTTGCCACTGATGCCTCAGAGAAGCAAACCTGGTGTGTTGACTACACCCTGCTGGCTTTGGCAGAGGAAAACTAATGATTTTTCTTTAACAGGATGGAAAGACAGCAGAGGATCTTGCAAAGTCAGAACAGCATGAGCACGTGGCAGGTCTCCTGGCAAGACTCCGAAAGGTGAGAAATCCTTTTCACCCATCTGAAGTTCTTTACCTGTTATTATGTGCAAAATTCTCAGCCTCTAATCTTGTAAACCTTGGAGATGAAGAAAAGAAGACTTTAAGCACGGGTACAAGAGGAGCATCTCTCCCTGTCCTGCAGTTCACATAACAACTGGCATATATGCATATGTTCTCTTCTGTAGTTAGACTTGAAATAATTTGACTTTTTTATTGTGCTTTGTCGGGTGTCCCTCCCTCTACCCTCTGTATACTAAGCAGCCCCATAAAGTGGAAGGGATATGGGGATGCTGGCTTAGTCTCTTTCTTTGTGTTTTAAACTCCCATGTTCACTTCAGCTCCTGTTTAACAAATGTCATTGCTCTTAAGTCTTACAGAAACATGACAAGGATGAGTGGTGCAAATGTATACTTGTTACCCTGCACGCAGCAGTACACAACAGGAAACTTCAACATAGCTACATCCTTTACATTAAGGACTCTGAGACTCTGCCTCTTGTTTTTTATTTGTGATACCAGGAATTGAACATGGAACCTTGTGCTTGCGAGCCAGGAGTGGGGCTACTGAGCCCCAGCTCTAAAACAGAAAGTCTGTATCATGCACGGAAATGTGCATTTGGTATTATTTTAAATGCAGTAATGAAAATTGGAAACTTCAACTAGGAACAGCGACATTACACAATTATAGAAGAGATGGTTTCTTGGTCTTTAGAAATACTTTTGAAGAGACTTTAGTTATAAGAGTTTAATTCATAAAGTGTCCCTGGGCTTCAGAGCTAAAATTGCATGCACTTTATAATCTCTGCTATTTTAACAAGAATAGAAGGAAAATAATGTTATTTTTTGTTTTTGCTTTTTGAGTTGTTAATCTTGTCTTTAAATATTACTATAGCTTTTCAAATCTCTTCTAACAATCATATAATAATTTAAAGCAAACTTTCTAGAAGTAAAAAGATGATTCAATTATTTTTTTCAAAAATATATTGTCTAAAATATATTCTAGATGTCCCCTAAATTTCCTATCAGGTTGCTAGAATAGTGCCTACAGGACAGAGGATGATGTGTTACCTTTGACATCCAGGAAGACTTTAATTATTCCTCATTGTTTCTTTATTTTAGAGAGAAAATAAGATTGAATAATATCTTTCCTAGTACAGAACAGAACTTGGAAAGAGCCAGCTGTGTCCAGTGCACGTGCAGAGCGCAGACTCTGCTGCACTGACCTGGGGCAGGGTTAGGGAGAGGATGCAGACATAGGCCATCATTTTACTCCTTGGCTTTGTATGCTGTGGCAGGCCATAGAGGTCCCAGGTGGACAAATGAAAGACACAGAGATCTCCCCAACCTCAGGGAGATTTGATTCCCAGGAGGGAGGGAGAGAAGGAAAGAGAGAGGTATTTGCAAAAACATCCCTGATTTTACTCCTCTGTGGATATAGGAACCAGCTGCATTTTTCCCTATCTGCACCACTGCTGCATTGTAGATGAGAATTAACACCCAGAGAACAAAGCAACTTCTTGTTTACAGACAAACTAAAGCAGAAGTGGGTGAGACCCTCAGACAGTAACATAACCACTAACACAAAATTTCCTAACTTTCAGATTCACTTCACTGAAGCAGTGTCAATTCACCAAACAGACCACAGCCTCCAAGTTCGGCTGCAGCACAGAGCTGGTGGCCTTGTTCTGGGTGCAGATGTGAGAGTTATTTGAAGTTAGTAAGCATTCCACGTTCATCAGTAGTGAACAGACAGATGAAGTCTGACCTTTCTTCAGGCTCCTGGACTTGAGTCAGATGGTAGAGTGCAGCCCTGCTGCAGACTGAGGCAGGCTTCTCAAACAAGCAGGCCCTGTCACTGGTTGTGTAGGCATTCTTCATCCAGTTCTCAGGTTCCAGAATTCCAGAGTGAACTGGCAGCCCCTGCCCTCACTGTTGGCCATAACAAGCAGTGCTCTCCGCCCTTCGTGTTTGACAGCCCTTATTCAGCCCCCCACTGACAGCAATACTGTTCAAACTGAGCACCCTGGAAAACGCAGTGGCCGTATCCTTCTAGGCCTGGGATGCTGACATCTCAGAAGATCTTCGTGTAGCTTGGGGACCTGCAGGTCTGTGTAGTCAGCTCATCTTTAAGCAGATGTCAGCTGCAAACACCAGTGTCCATAGTTGAACAAGCCATCTCTGGAGACTGCCTTTGTCTGGAAAAGAGACAGTGTTTTATTAATTTCTGCTGTGTCTTGATTCCCTCCTTCTCACTGGTATGGGCTGTCCTTTTGTTTAAAGTGGATTGCCAGGCTGGATGTAAACCCAAAGGTACTGAAAAACAAAATAAATGCTCAGGAAAAAAGACATAAAGGGAGAGCCAAGAAAAGATACCACGGTTGGATTGGAATGTGTGGTAAAGGTCTTTCTCCTTTCATCTGCTGCCCAAGTTTTCTACACTGTGCTTAGATTACTGTTGTACTTAAAATATAAATAAAGAGAAGCATGTGGGATCTGTGCCTCAAGGAAGAGTGGCTGACTGCTTTGCGGCTTAGAATTTTGTATTCTGAGATGGGTGGGTTCTTGCACTAATCCAGTTTGTCCACTGAAAGGGGAATGGCACTGTTTTGAATTTTACCATTAGCCTGTGATTCTTCTCTAAAGGAGAGATTAAGGGAAAGGAGTTATTTTAATACTTCTGATTCAAGACATCATTCCTTTTATACCCCAAATCCAGGAGAAGTCCTTTTTGCCTCCCTCTCCCTGATGAGCAGAGTGTAGCATGGCAGCTGAGAGCAGAGGATCAAGGCTCTTCCAGTCCAAGCCTGTGAGATCCTGGCCTCCACCAGCGAGCTGCTGACTGCTCTGCACTTGTGTCCTGGTGTGTGCACTGGGTTGAGGACAGTGATAAGGGTGATGGGTAGGGGTCAGTGATCAAAACAGCGCCTGTACTCAGTGAGCTGCCCATTCGCCACTGTGACTGGCAGTACCAAGCAGTGTGCTCCTGCCATTGATACTATTGTGCCACCACAGCCAGAGCCATTTGTCTTAATAGCCTCTGTTAGTCCCTCAACCTTTGTGTAGTGCTGCATCAGCAGGGCCTGTGGAGGGTATGTGTGCAGGACACACACCTCTGCTGACTGCCACAAAATGGATGCTCCAAACTCAAGCAGTCAGGGTTTTCAGCACTTATGCAGTGGGAATGAGGCTGCCAGGGGTGGGTTTGTCACCAGCTAGAACAGTGGGCCTTGCCAGACATCTACTGGGACTGTGTGGCAACCTTGCCCTGCACATACTCAGATCTCCTGGAGGGTTGGACCTGAATTCCTGTTGCATTCTCCAGGCTCTTCAAGAGTCCATGCGCAGCAAGGCTCTCACAGGTGGGACAGGTGAGAGCTTGTCATCCCAGCATTCTGAGAGGCTGAGGCAAGGTGTGAGTCCAGCCTGGCCAACTGAGCAGCACCGTGTGCCAAAAACGAACAAATAAAATGGCTTGGAATGTAGCTTAGGCTAAGGCCCTGGGTTTAGTTCCTGGCAACAAAAGGACTATTTGTCTGCTTTTTTCATCCTTCTAGTGACTATAGATTCCAGTTTCCAAACAGCCAAGAGTGGAGAGTGCTCTGTATCTGCTGCTAATCACATTTTGTCCATTTTGATTTTCGCTGTTCCACTTTTAGTAAGTCCCAGCATGAATGCCTATTTGGCCCTGGGGTGCACCCAGTACTGGAATTCTACTGTTGGAAATAATCAAGCCATCACAGCCACATATTGCATGACGTGGTGTGAACATCCCAGTGTATTGTACAATATCTGCAGAGAAAGCCAGGCAGTAGGGTTATTTGAGATTATAGTTTGGGTCCTGGTAAAGAAACTGTTCTCAGCCTGGGTGCAAGGTAGGTTTCGGAGACGGAAGAGGATAATTCACAGTGAAGAACATTTATTGTCATTTTCTCCTCAGTGTCATTTATTCTCATACTTTTCCAGCATAGTGTTGGGGTGGGTGGCCTCTATGCATCTTATGTCACAGCACCCTTTCCCTACTTCATTGGAAAACCAAAAAATGCCTCTAGGATTTCCTGACTCCCCTCAGTAAATGGTCCTTCTATAAGAGTCACCGTAGGCTGATTACAGGCTCCCCCTAGGAGAGAGATCAGCATTCAGACAGTTGGGGTAGTGGCCTACAGTGGCCCAACCATTCCATTGGTTTCCACATGCACCAACTTGCAAAAGTGTTTTGTTTTTTGTTGTTGTTGTTTTGTTGTTTTTTTGGGTTTTTTTTGAGACAGGGTCTCGCTTCGTGGTTCAGGCTGGCCCTGAGCTCAGCCTCCAACTCACATCACAATCCTCCTGCCTCTGCCTCCCGAGTGCTGGGATTACAGGCGTGAGCCACCATGCCCGGCACTGTGGTATGTGGTGCTGATTGCTGTTGGGTGTGGGTCTCCACACCCAGTATTGTTATGTGGTTACCGGGGAATCGAACCCGGGTCCTTGCGCTTGCGAGACAGGCGCCGGAACCACCGAGCTAACTCCCCGGCCCAAAAGTGTTTTGTTTTTTAACTTCTCATCAGTTTCCATTCCCAAGGAATGTACCTTTGAACACTGGCTAGGTAGGCAAGGGGGATTCAGCTTCTGCAAACAGAACCAAAGCTGTCATGGTTCTGTGTTGGTTCTTGTCATTTGTGCAGTGTACCTGAACTGATGAAAGAGGGCAGGAAAGGCTGTTCAGATTGTTAGACAATGCAGGGCTAAGCCCTGGGGGAAGGGATCCATGTCAGCCTGTCCTCTGGACTGAGAGTGAGATCGGGAGGCCAACATCAAGACTGAGAGGAGGGAGAACAGCAAACTGTGCAGTGTGCACTCTTGTCCTGTTCAGCATGGAGCAAGATAGAGGGAATTCCACCCTGCATGCTGGGAGTGGGGTCTGCTGTCCTTGCTGACCCAGGAAGCAGACACTGCTCTGCAGGATTTCTGTGTAGAGTGAGTGGTGCTCCAGGCAGGTGGAGAATGCTGTTCTCTACCCAGAGGGCTGCACACAATGGAAGGTGACAGCTGTTGGCACAGTGGCCTCACTCAGGCTTCTGTGAAGCAGAGGGTGGGCAGTGCTGCAGACCCAGAAGGACAAGGACTAACCTGAAGGGAAAGTTGATGGAGGGAAGGCCGGGTTTTCACGGGGGTCAGGGCCACAGGGTGACATCAGCTGACCGGTAGCAAAGAGGATGCAGGAGAGAGTCCCAGTGCATTTCTTCAGCCCCGCAGATTCTTCCACCTGCTTCAGAACAGCCACGTTGGCCATTGTGCTGGCCCAGGCAGTGAACCAGTGGGATTGCTGGGAGATGTCCCTTTTCAAGGTCTGTAGCATTTTGTCTATGAATTTGTTGAGATTTGAGGTTAGAGAATGCCAGAATATTACACGTCTCCACCCGACCTGTGACTCCCAACCCTGGCCTCAGCATTTGGCAGCAGACCATCTGTAGTGCCTCTACCTCCCCTCCGTGAGACCCACCCGTGTCAGTCACATCTTTACAGATCATTGTACAATCCAAAAAGTGCCCTCTCTAGAGAAGAGCAGACTTTGAAAGGAATTTATTTATAAGACATGGTGGTATCAGTAAGGGAATGGTAGGCCTGGCTTGCCAGGGTGGTGGGGGCAGACAGGACTTTATGCCCACACTGTCAAGAGCAGGTTGAAGGCCACCAGGACATGCTGACAGAGCTTTTATCGGGAAGGAAATGAGCAAAATGTGTTCAAATGACCCTGGATAAGATAGTCACAATCTCAGAAATCTCAGGGTTTGTGAAACCCTGAGCCTCTGGGTTGTTCATGTCATGCATTTAAATCCTACGTGGGTTTTTCTCCTTTCTGTGCTCAGTGGATGCTGATTGGGACCCTGGACTGTTCTTCATTGTGTGATAACAAAGACACTGACACACTCAGCATCCTGCACCATTAGAGGACCTACAGCTTTCCACAGTACCCACTAGGAAGCAGTGTTATCTCCACTGAGAATGCCTGGTTAACCCTTAGAAATCAAAACTGAAGGTCGAAAAATGAGTCTGGGGTGAGAGTGAGGGAACCATGAGTTTGTCGTTGTACAGCTATTAATAGAAAACACAGCAGTGACCCAGCTGTTAGAAATGAGGAGAAAATGAGCATCTTAGAGTTCAGAACTGAAAACTGGATCACCCACATGTGAGATTTCACCAGCATGTCTTTGCATGGGACTCTGTAGCTGAGGTCAGTTGTATGATACCTGTTCATGGGTCATCCTGCACACGTCAGGACTGGGGATTTTGTCTCTTGTCTTCACATTCCAGTTGACTCCACATAATTCTGTAGTCTGGGGTCATGATGGAGCCTGGGGAGTAAGCTGGCAGGGGAAAGGGCAAGCAGGACTGATTCTGTGGAAGACATGGAAAATAGACTAGAGCTGGGGTGTCCTGTTGGATGGGGGCCTCAGGCTGCATACACAGGGAGTGAAGGAAAGGAGGCAGACATGAGCTGGGAGGTATCAGAGGCGTTAGCAAAACACCACACAGGCCTGCAGTCGGCTCTCTGGGTACTTACTGAGCACCTGGACAACTTTGTCCCCCCGAGAGAGCTTATGCTCCATTTAATGGCAGATAGTCGGTGCTGTCCCCAGGGTACAGATTTAGCCTGGTCTAAGTCTTCCTTCTTTAGCACTGGGCTTAGCAC
>PVIR01011625.1:0-46640 GCA_004026965.1 Petromus typicus
TTCAGAGCCAGAAAGGCTGTTTGTCTTTTAACTTAGTAGCATTTACTTTCTTACATGGTCTTATAAACAAACTTGATTATGATGATAGGGATAATGACTATGAAGAGTTTCTTATTCTAACCAAGGTTGCCTTAGCCAGAATACTGACTACTGTATTTTCTACAGTACTGACAAACAGTAAACTTCTTTCTATGGAAGCATTACAAGATAAGAACAAGTTGGTGATTTGGGATCTTACATAGTAGGAATGACTGATAAAAATTCTTTGAGAAGCTCAGAGGCATTTTCTCTGTATAAGGCAAGGACATAATGACAGGGGACCAGTGTTCCATGGGAAAGCATTTGCTCAGGGCCTGCAGAGGTCCTAAGTTAATTTCCCTAGATTGAAAAAAAAAAATAGAGTAAGTGATGAGATATGAGATAGGGTCTTTTGATTTTACAAGGTAAGTAATGAATGTAAAAACCTAGCTGCTTTAAGACAACTACACAGAAAATTAAAGTATCATTTTGTTTTGCAAAAGGATGATTTTTTAAAAAAAAAATGTAAGTTCCTTAAAGGACAATTCGCTGCTCTAAAATCAAGTCTTTTAAAAGGTATCTTAGCACCTTCTTTGTGTTTCTAACTCTTCTAAGACTGTATCTATGCATTTAGTGTCTAGACTAGTCATAAGCCCAGTAAGAGTTTTTCTGAGAATAGGATCGAAAATCATTTGACCTAAAATCAGTTCCTAAATCTTTCTAAATCAGTTTGTTAACTGCACCATCCATAAAACATTTCCAAGCTTTTCCTACATACTTCTCTGTAGAGGATGCTGCTCCTTCACATCTACATATCTGCAACTTCCTAGAAGCTCTGATAAGAGCTCCAACTGCTAAAAAGTATGAGTCGTACTGTGCACTGACTGTGTCTGTACTTACCTCACCACCATCCCACTCCCAGTTGGTTGTTCAGCCAGAAATAGGACAGGAATTAAAGTTCTTTAATAATCTGGATTTAACAGTTCTCAAGAATTTATGCAAGAAAATCCAACTTATTTTATTCGTCTTAAAGAATAATTTTGAAGAGTATACCCTACAATTCCCCTTACTATCCTCACAAGATTGAACCTACTTGTTCACAATTGTCTTAGCACTCTACATGAGGGGTTTTTTTTTTTGCCTTTCCAAATATACAATATGTTTTTTGTAATCTTGTCTAAAAATCTCCTTCTGGAGAATAAATTTTAAAAAAAAAAACTTCGTGAAAGAGACTGATTCATCTCATTAAAAGTTGTAATTTATTTGCATTCAGATTTGTTTTGTCTCAGTATGTACTAGTAATATCCATATATGTGCTGAATGTCATACATATTGCCATAGTAATTCTCAGTGCATGGCTTCCAACAAAGTTTTGACTGTATAGGGGTAGTAAGAGAGCTATGGAACAATGCTGATCCTTTTCCCCAGGTGTATTATGCTCTCTATCAGCCAGAGCCCTTATCATTATGGAAAAACGGTGTTATTGAAAGAGTAGATGAGATAAAGTAACTCCAAGGTAAACACGTGCATATTAGAGACAAGAAATCATCAAATATTGCTATGCTTCTATTTATGATTTCTCCATTTTACATTTATAGCTGCAAAATAAGAATTATAAAATAGCTCTACCTCACAGATTTCTTAAGATTAGAGAAAATAATACATAGATAATGAGATTCTCTAATGAGATTCTACTGTATCTGCCTGGTTTTCTTATAAACATAAAACCAGAAACAATGAATACTGATCACTTCAGTGCTTTAAAATAAAATGCCAATGCACCTACACATGATACAAAAAGATTAGATAAATGATTTTTATGTACATAGCTCATATCACATCTTGGTGTGTTTGTGAATAATCTTAAAGATTGAAAATAATAGTATTAAAACACTAAATTTCTTTAGACAGATATGTAGATTTTGTGATCTGCCACCTTTAGGAAAGTTTTAGGAAGAAAGTTACTTCAAAAGAACTATTAGAGTATTTTTATATGTGAGATGCAAAGTCTATTACTTTACTCATGCATGTCTACAAATGCTAACCCAACCCCAAATGGAGGTGCCTAGTCTTGGACAGAGGGAAAAGGCAGGAATATATGTACATGACTGCTCTGTGATGATTAGCAATAGAAAGGTTGATTTGTCCATAGTAATGAGGATTTTTCAGAAAGGTATCTAACCTAGGTCATCTTGGGTGGCATTTTACCTATGTGTACTACTTATGAGACCATAGTGACTGAAATAGAATGCTTAAACCCATGACCTGAAAAAAAAAAAATCAGTTCAGTTATCTAGAGCAGGAAAATGGCCTCTTCAAGAAACTATAAATGTTGAACCCTGAGTAGTGAAGATTTTCCAAAAGTCTAAGAAAGAAAATTCGAACACATAGTAAACATAGGCATATAATACCATCTTATATCTATCAAGGAATGTTTTGTGTATTCTTTTCTTTTCCTTGGTTTGAACAGTGATGGTAAAACTTTACAGCTTTCAATAACAAAACAGCACAGCGTGGCACCCATACCATGGATTCTCCACCACTGGAAGGAATTCTGTTGCTGCTGCTTTCCCACCATCATTACCTCCAGGTGCTAACCGATATGAAAAACTTCTAACCCCCTTCCCAGCTCCTGTCCAAATATCCAGGTAAAATCAGGAGGGCTGAGGGAAGAACACAATTTAATTGGATGAGAGATCCCTATCAATTTAAGTTCACTTTCTAGAACCTAAAACCAAAAAAGGCTCTAAATTCTATAAGAGTTTTACAGGTACAAAGAGTAATTGTCCAAATCACTTGTATACAATTTCCTCCTTAATGTATGGTCATCCTAACATCTTGTTAGGATGAGATAATACTAGTGACTTTTCTGATTCTCCTACATCATAGTATTTGTTCAACTCCCAGAAATTCCCAGCTGACCCCCAAATTTGGAAGGCCTAGTCAGAAAGTGGGTCACCAAAATAAACAGACGCTCCTCAACAGAGGAAATACATATGGCCAAAGAGTATATTATAAAAAGATTTGTATCTTGAGTAATTAAATAAATGTAAATTAAAATAACACTGAGACTTGATCTTACTCCAGGAAGAATGGCTATTATCAAACACACACACACACACACACACACACACACACACACACACACACACAATACAAATGATGATGAGGCTGCAGTGAAAAGGTGACTCTTCTACATCTTTGATGGGAATGTAAACTAGTAAATCAAGTATGGAAACCATATGTGTATGTGTAAATGTGTGAGTGCATGCTGTTTTATATGATGAACATAGGGGATAATATTGTTGTTTATCATTTTTGTTGCAACTTGAGTTTAGATTCAATAGCCTCATGATGTGCAAAATACTTAGAAATATTTACTTGACAAATTATCAAAGTAGATTCTTTCCTTGTTTGTTTGTGATAAGTAGACTGCCTATGAAGATTAAACATTTAAAAACAATGTGATATATTTGCCTTCCAAGGAATCAACTTTAATAAATTCCAAAAGAAATGGTATTCAAGGCTGGCTAGAACTTCATGTATAGTGTATATGTATCTGTCCCCTTATCTATATGTCTATCTAGGTACACAGACCTACACATAAGTGCACATATGTGTGTGTGTGTATAATGTACCACACATACATATACAATAAGGTATGAATGTATAAAATATTTTATTATGTTATTAATCTTAATCACTGTTGAATTGGTATGTATCTGTCTACTTCTCCTCTGACAAAACTACATTCATAATGTCATATTAGTCTTTTTGAATGAGTGACTCAGTGGTTGCACACTTGGCTAACAAGAGGAAAAATTTTACAAGTTTTGCAAGTAAATTCTTTATAAATAGAAGTGTCTCACAAGAAGCATAATAGGAAAGATTCTCTGTAGAGAATAAAGTGGGAAAGCTGCAACCCCAGTGAAAAGACTGAAGGGGACCAAGAGAGCAGTTCGTAGCTAATCCACAGAACTAGGGGGTAGACAAGCCCAGCCTGATTAAGACAGACAATTCAGTGCCCTGGAAATTGGAGCTTTGACATTTCTGTGTCAATCATGACTGAAGAGTATATACCCCAACAGCTGGAATCCTTATAATACCATCAGGAGACAAACTTTTTTGCCTCCTGCAAGAACTTAATCCTTACTCAACTACTCTTGGGCCAAAGGTTTCTCTGAGGCTTTGCAGAAAAACTCCCACAGGGGGAAAAAAAAAGACATTTAGTCATCTTACCCATCCACCAGTTTTCAATTTCCTACAATCTTTAAAAGTTGGTTGTACATTCAGTTATTTTATGTCAGAACAAGTTCAAGTTAATCTTAAGGACAGGATATTTTATGCCTACTTACAGTTAAACAGAATTTTTAAAAATCTAACTACCATCTCTCTCTTAGCTATAAGTTTGCTTTTGGAGCTTTCTCTGTTTATTGTACTATATAAATTCAATTAGTAATTTATAGAAATATAGTAAAGAAACTAAATATGTTTCAATGCAATATAAATTAAATATACATTAACTAAAATTAACATGCGAAATATTTTTCTGGTTATAATTTTACTTAAACAAAAAAAGAATCAAGCCATTTCAGTATGAATAATAAGAAAATATCATGAAATTTTTGCACCAGAAATATTAAATACTTACTTACCAGAAGGTAAAATATACTACCACTTCAATTTTCTTTATTCCAATGGCCATTCATTTTAGAGTATCAGTCTACACAGATACCTCCAAAGGTCTATGATTCATTCTTTACTCATTTTTTTTAAATAAATGATATCAAAAATCCAGAGAGTGTAAAATGAATGTTTCTCAAATGTATATGTAAACCCTATTTTTTTTTTTTTTCCATTCTTGGAAGGGAAACTACCTTAACAAAAGATGACCGACCTATGTCTGCAGGTCAGATAAACATATTTCAAAATAGAATATATATTTTTTTGATTATAAAAGAAACGTAAATCATACATGACTAGTGAAATGAAGATAGATAATAGCAAATAGAGGAATAGAATGTTAGTAAAAAGGAAAGGACCAATGAGGAGAGGGAAGTGAAAGGAGAAGCACATGTAAAGAAGAAGAAGCCAGTTGATATAAATATGGACCGATTCTACACAGGGAATGCAATAATTATTGCAAACATGTACTGGGAAAAATAAAAATTGAAATATATGCATATATTTTAAATTTTATTTTTATATATAATGATTCAATGATAAAAATTTTAACTGTCTAAAACTTTTATTTAAATTATTTTAGGATAATTTATGTTACCAATCAGAATAGAGTCAGTTGAAATAATGCATGCTACTCTTCAGATCATTCCCTGCTTAGACCACACTGATGGAAAAAGGCATCACAATCTTTAGCACAATTTGAAACAGACAGTGCCCTTTTCTATTAATGCAATGTGTGCTTATCCACATTTTTAAATTCCTACATAGACTGAAAGAATGGAAGAAGAAGGTTCTGGCTTAACAGAGTAGAAGTCACAAATACCCAGGATAGGTATCTTAGATTCTAGTAATTATAGGGCAGGTATGATTGTCAAAATAGTTTCAAAATATACAAATGGATCCCTCCACCAACAAAACAGAAATCAACAATTGGAAGTGAAAGAAAACATCACTTAATAGCACCATTGTTTTTGGAGAATTTTCAATAACTGTTCAGTTAGTATAATAGACAACTAAAAGTACTCTTATGCAGCAATTTTAAAATCAAATCGTGTTTGTTGTAATATTGTTTGTGACAAATTGCTTCCTTTATTATCTGTTTTTAAAAGCTTTTACTATGTCATCAGGAATTACACAAAAGGAGGAACATCTACAACAGTGTAAATAAAAACTCCAAAGTAAAAGAAACTTAGTTCATCTTCCAAAGAATGTAGTAGCAGTGTTGGTCAAAGGCAATAATTGATATGACTCTATATATGATAATAAATTGAAAGAAAAGCAGAGACTATCAGATACTGGTTCACATGGATAGAGATTGAAAAGTCACACAGTCTGAGGGCTAGAAACACAGGGTAAGATCTGGGAGCCAAGAAGCTACAGTGTAGACTCCAGTCTGCGTCTGAAATGGTGAAAAACAGGGCAGAATATTGATCTATCAACTCAAGCTGATGGACAGAACACAAACTGAACATTTTTGTTCTTTCAAGGCCCTTATATTTGGATGATGTCCATGAACACATTGGAGGGGCATCTACTTAGTTGGTACTTTATTAATATGCTGACTTCTTAAAAAAAAAAAAAAAAAAAAAAAAAAAAAAAAAAAAAAAAAAAAAAAAAAAAAAAAAAAAAACCTTGCAGACACACCCAGAAATAATATTTCACCAGATATCTGCTTATCCTATGGTCCAGTCAAAATAACAGATGAAATTGACAGTAGTAATCTAGAAATGTATGTTATTAAATTTTAATTTAAATCTCTATTGGTACATTATGAATACACATCATCATTACATTCAGCATTGAGAGTTTGAACCAGAATGTACCAGACATGACTTAATTCTCATTTTTCCCCTTTCCCAACCCCTATATACAGAATTTTTATTTCCTTTTTTATTTATTACTGTCACATTATTTTTCCCTTTGTTATTTACCCCTATACCCTCCTTTTAAATATTTTCTATTTCATAATATAAACTATACATTTGCATCTGCATGGATAAACTCATTTATTTGTTTTCACAGGTTTTTTATCAGATTTTTTTTTTTTAGGTTTTTTGAGACAGGGTCTCGCTTTGTGGTTCAGGCTGGTCCTGAGCTCAGCCTCCAACTCACATCACAGCAATCCTCCTGCCTCTGCCTCCCGAGTGCTGGGATTACAGGCATGAGCCACCACGCCCGGCACTGTGGTATGTGGTACTGGTTGCTGCTCGGCGTGAGTCTCCACACCCAGTATTGTTATGTGGTTACACGGGGAATCGAATCCGGGCCCTTGCGCTTGCAAGACAGGCACCGGAACCACTGAGCTAACTCCCCGGCCCTTTTATCAGATTTTTTAGGATTAAAATATTACATAATGTGCCAGCAGTTATGGTTCTGCTTCTTTTTTCTAATCTCAATGCTCTTTTTAAGTTCTCTAATTATTGTGGACCTAATTAGTTCTAAAATATTGTGTGGTATGTAAGCAGTGGGCACAAACTTCTTCATCTTGCCCCTAATCTCAGAGAAAAAGTCTCCAAATTTCACTATTAAATATGTTCTCAGCTACAGATTTTATGTATCTACTCTTTTATCAAACTGAGAAAGTTTTCTACAACATTTAGTTTCCAGAGTATTTTATAATGGAAAGATGTTTTCTTTGCCAAGTGCCTTTTCTGTACCCATGGGAATAGTTATGTGGTTTTGTTTTCTTAACTTTTTGATATGACATATTATGTTAATGATTACCAGATGTTGATTGATCATTAAATGCATTCCTGAAATTGGTCTACTGTGGACATGGTATATAATCCGTTCTGTACATGTCTGCATCTGTTTTGCTGTTATTTTACTGAGGATATTCATGTCCATATTCATAAAAGACACTACTCTATAGTTTGCATGTCAAATCTCATTTTCATGTATCTAGTCTCAAAATAAAGTAGAAATGTTCTCTCATCTTCTATGATTTGAAATGTTTTTAAAAAGATAACCATTTATTTTCTCTTCAATTATGTTAAATATTTCTACACTGAAACATGTGAACTCGTACTTTTTAATTTCATATCCAAACAATATATTTATGATGGGTTTATTTATATTGAATTTTCTCAAATTAATTTTTTCATTTCATCTACATCATCTAACTTAAAAATATACGTGATAATATCCTCTTTATTTTTTACTTGTAGTACTCTATCACTTTCTGTGTGTTGCTGGTTTGGATAATAGAGCTAACATCTTGCCAATGCTTGTTGATTTTCTATAAATAATCTTTTTTCATTGATTTTTCTTTCTAATATCTTATATCATTAAGTTAACTCTAATATTTATCATTTTTTTTGAAAAACTGACCTTAAATTCAGTCTTTTTTTTAATTTTTAAAATGGATGTTGAGGTTATTGACTTCAGATATTTCTACACACAAGCATTTACTAATGGTGAGGCCGGACCAGCGTGTGATCTCTGTGGCCGAGTACCGGCTGATTCATTTTGTGCCGGCGGAGGAAGATCTCTCCAGGAGCCTGGCTTCTCTTCCTGACTGCTCTGTTCCATGTCTGTGTTGTACTCTGCTCTTCCAGCTTGTCCGTAACTTCTGGATTTCTTGTCATCTCCCACGCAATTCCCAGAATTCTACATTTTTTTCCTCTTCACCAAATTGTTATTTTCCAGGTGTCTCAAATCCAAGTCTCAGAAAGAAGGCTATATTTTGCTTCTGGTCTTTACTCTTTATTTGTTTTGTTTTGTTTGTTTTTTGTTTGTTTGTTTGTTTGTTTTGAGACAGGGTCTCTTTTTCGTAGTTCAAGCTCAGCCTTTAACTCACTACACACCCTTCCTTGCCTCTGCCTCCCAAGTGCTGGGATTACAGGTACGAGCCACCACACCCAGCACTGTGGTATGTGGTACTGATTGCTAGTGGGCGTGTCTCCATGCCCCGATTTGTAGTATGTGGTTACCTACCAGGGTCCAACCTAGATCCCTAGACTTGTACTTCCAAGGCAGCCATGGGAACAATTGAGCTAAATCTCCGGCCCTACTCTGTCGTTTTCAATTCATCCATTTTGTTGTTGTTGCCTGCCGTTATTATTATTATTATTATTATTATTATTATTATTATTAAATTTATTTATTTTTATGAGAAAGGGTCTTGCTTTGTAGTTCAGGCTGGCTCTGAGCTCAACCTCCAAGTCACATCACAGCAATCCTTCTGCCTCTGCCTCCCGAGTGCTGGGATTACAGGTGTGAGCCACCACGCCCGGCCCTGTGGTATGTGGTACTGTTGCTGCTGGGCGTGAGTCTCCACTCCCAGTAATGTTTGTGGGTACTGGGATCGAACTCGGGTCATTGAGGTTACAAGACAGGCGTCGGAACCACTGAGCTAACTCTCCACCCCCCGTTATTATTATTTTTGAGACAAGTTCTTCCTAAACTTCTAGTTGTTCACATGAGGCTCAAATGTACAATTCTTGTGCCTCCGCCTCTCTGGGATTATAGCCATGGGTATTCAAATTTTTTTTCTGATATATACTTTCAGCCATAACAAGCAGGTTAGTCTAAATGTTGTTGTTGTTGTTGTTGTTGCTGTTTTGCATTTACAGTCTATATTTTACCTCTTTTCATCCTTTATCTTTTTCTACTCAATATTTACACCACTTCTTTGCCATCTTAGAACCTACATATATTCCAAGAATCCTCTAATAAACTTTCATCCAAAGTTCCAATTCACACTAATTTTGACTCACACTATTATTACATTGTATCTCAGAATTTTAAAGTAGTGTCATATAATATTCTCATTCATTAATTAATTCATATACTTAATTTTACCTAAATTATATACAAAGTGTTTTCTGGGTGAACTCATGATTCTCTTGAATTCCAAGGAATCATTTGGATGTGAATGTCAGATGTGATTGATTTATTCTTTAGATAATTCCAATCAGCTTAAATCTCTTGACTCTACAATGTTCAATTCATGATTAATAATGTGGATAAGCATTATGAGAGTAATTTTATATATTTATGTGTAAGCCTTCACATTTATGTGCAGATTCAGTAGAAAAAAAAAACATGATTTTTTTTTTCTGGGAAAAAAATACAAAATTTCAGCAAGAAAATTATTGAAAATTAATCAAACAAAATGATTTACAGCCTTGAAATTTAGGACATGTTCAGGAACTGCATTGCACTTCAAAAAAATAAATTAAATTAATATATAGATGCAGAGAATAAAATTCTGAGATATAATATAATTAATGAAGAGCATTAATCCAAAACCTGGTTAAATTGTCCTAATAAGTTGATGATGTGATTGAATCTTCTTTTTCCTTAAATAATTCAGAAAAGAATTCTTCCTATGAATTGTAGTCAAGGCACAACCTATGAATTCTTGCTTTGTGTAGCAATTTATCTTGTTTTTTCATAATCATAGAGTAGGTACATTCTTTCTAACATGATAAAACACCAAAAGTCATAAAGTGTTTTAAAAGCTTATATTTTTAAGATTTTATATCACAAAAAAACTTAATATAAGATCAAGGACTTATGTCAGTGGGTCTGGCACCTGCCTTGCAAGTGCAAGGACCTGGGTTCGAACCCCAGTTACCACATACAACAATGCTGGGCATGGAGACGCAGGCCCACCAGCAATCAGAACCACATACCACAGTGCCAGGCATGGTGACTCATACCTCTAATCCCAGCACTTGGTAGGCAGAAGCAGGAGGATTGTAGTAAGTTCAAGGCTGAGCTCAGGGCCAGCCTGAACTACAAAAGTTCTAACTAAAAAAGACCCTGTCTCAAAAAAAAACAAAAAAACAAAAAAACAAAAAAACTTAAATATAATAGTCAAAACTGGCTAAAAATTTGCAACAAAATTCTTGTTAGAATATGTCAAAAGAATGCTTTTTTAAATATACAAATATTTTTAATAATGAATGAAAAAACTAAAAATATTCCAAAATGAGCAAAGAGCATAATATTGCGCTGCATTATGAGGTCTTAATAATTTTTTTTTTACTCTATCTTCTATCATTTGATGTCTCATTAAATTTGATCTTGATGGTTGATAAAATTTTCATCTTCATGTAAGAAAAACATCACAACTGAATCTCCCATTTGTGATAAAGGTCTTTAGATCTTATTGAATATCTCCACAAAAGTGTTTTTTTGGTCTGTCCATTAGTTATAAGAAATATAAATTCTATATAATGATAATATCTCTAATTTGAACCCCTCAATGAGAAAATTTAGAGCTGAGCCACCTAGTAAAGCAAGAGTAAAACTATATATTTATATAATATGAGCTAATGAATAAAAAGAAAGCACAAATATATAAGATTTTCATAAAACTACGTTTGAAGAAAAATAAATACAAGTATCTTGGTAATATAGGGCACTATTCTTAATTTTCTATTTATATAAGCAAATTAAAACAACAGTGAAATATGTACATATTTTATAATTAATGAGGGCTAATGGCATAGCTCAATGAAACAACAGTTCCCTAGAATACATCAGCCTAAGATTTAATCCTCAGCATACAAAATAAATATAAAATAAAACAATATCAATAAAATATAATTCTTTATATTAACTAAAATGTGTAATTCACATTGATAGAAAAAGTAGGAGAATTAACCATTCAGTGATGTTTTGGGTAGGAGTATTAATAGTCTTTAATCCCTTTTCTTATGAAATTTTTGAAGTATATGCCATTAAGAGGCAGCAAATATATTTTTGGGAATTCATCCAAATATAAACTGAATAGTTAATATAAAAATATAAGTGAAATGATTCTAACTATATTTATAAAGAATTCAATTTTTAAAAAGAAAGAAGAATACATTTTAAAAGGCAGTGTTCAAAATTAGGTTAAAAGTGCTTAAATAGAAGTGGGAGGTGAGGTGATGAATTTATATTTCACACCAGTGTGCTTACTGTCCTGGACCCACAACACTCTGCCGCCACCTGTGGCAGAAAACTTAAATTGAAGCCAAAGACGTTGAAAGGTGAAAAATAACAGAAAAATTCCTGAGATTCAAAACGTGTGGTTGCTTTTAGCTCAAATCATGGGACAACCTTACCGTACCCAGCTTGATGCCAAATACACTGTAAATATGTAAATTTATTGACTAGTCATGTAGCATTAGGGAAAAACAAAGCATGTATAATCTTCAAAATTCTAATTAAGTTTTAAATATAATGTAGTATGTATGCAAGAAAAATGAGAGATCAAATTGTAACTCACAGCTAGGTTTGTATTGATGGACTTGATTTTTGTTTTTAGTTCATAAACTTTGTCGGTGTTATTTGTTTAAAGCCATATAAGAGAGTCTTTGGACTTCATACTTGCTCTCCTTTGGATGAGATTTTACATAAAAATGAATTTCAAAGATTTTAGGTGGCTAGACATAGTTAAAGAAGAAAAAACATTCAAACAGGTGTTTGCCTACAGGTATGTCAAGTCCCCTGCCTTTCTCCCTTTTAATACTAATGGCTAGCATTCCTGAGCCCCACTGAGCCAGGTTACTTTAGACTAGAAAATTTTCACTTCTGTATAGCCATCACTGACAGAATTAGTAAGTAATGAATAAAGGGAACCACAGGGAATATTTCTAGGCTTCAACCTCTGTCACAGGAAAAAATAATCACAAATTCTTAGATACAAGAACAAATTTTTTAAGGTACGATATAAAAGGTCATTATCAGCTAACTGTAACAAGAACAATAATGCTTAGGTAATATATAAAGTAGGTGTCTTGTTATATATTATTCCTTAAACATTTTAAAAGAATTTTTTCTACTCTTGCTTTAATTTTGAGAAATTCTATAAAAACATAGACTCAGTATTCAACTATAGTGAAACTCCTCTTTACCAATTTATATTATAATTTTATGAAAGAAAACATGGCATTGTAAATATTTATTTTTGCCTTATTCTAAAGAGAAGCAATTACATTTACATATGGGTATGATCTCGAGACATTTATGTCTAACTTCTCTCCTAGACAGAGATAAAGGCCAAAATTTAAATTAAACTTCTGCTATGTTTAAAGATCTTGGAGGCTTCAATAGTGTACCCTAGCAAAGTAATATGACAAAAGTATGCAAGCTGTATGGATAAGTAGCCTTGTAAAATTCACAAGTAAACAATGTAATGTTTATTTTGGTGGTCATGGAAGTACAGTGCCCTAAAATTTACTACCTGAACACAACTCATAATTTTTTATGTTGAAACCTTCAAGAACGAAAATTCTGGGCACTGCTCCTTTTTCTCTTGTACTTTAGAGTATTTTTTAAGCTGTAATCAATATATGACAGGTCTAGAGATATTGCAGCTTGGAAGGTAGATTCCATTCTAAGATAGTTAAAGTCATTGTTGGTTGTGTTAAATCTTCAGTGCTACCAAGTAGACAGCCTCAGATTTTTACTATCTATTCACTAACATCTGCTCCCTGAATTGCCATATACATATGTCCAACATGGCAATTTACTTTAATAAGGCTAGTAAGAAAGCCTACAAGCAATTAAGAAGTCAGCATCACTTATGCCAGTCATACCCGTGACATTCCATCATGTTTTTTGGAGAGAAGTAAACAAATTCAGATGTCATTCAAATAGAAGGAATTATGAAATGGTAACAAAACTAGGATGTTAGCATTATCATAGGCTCTTATTAAAAGTCTATCCACTACACAGAGTTTTAAATTAAATGTTATTTTTCTTCTTACCAATACACTTCTGGCTGTTTTTGACAAATTTACAGAACAGAAAATCTAATGATAGTACTATTTCATTAAGAAAAATAATAAGACATGAACAATAGAAATATTTTTTTCTAGTGGGATATAACTTGGCTGATTTCATTTTCCTGAAGAGCAATTCAAAATATATTTATAATCCCTCTACTCTCCTCATTATGTCTTCTATGAATAAAATAAAATTAGTAATGTTAAATAATATTTTAGAGCTTAACACATCACCACATACTTCCTCTCAACAGTCATTCCCATCTAGAATTTTGTAGAAAAATATAGCTAATCAAAATTAGTTTGGCTGCACAAAATTTTATTAAACTCATGTCATATAGTATAAACGATCAAGTTTAATTTCAAGACTGACTAAAGAAAAATAAAATTTAAAGATAGATTAGAAATATGCACAGCCCTACTTTTCAAATCTTAATCTTCACTTCACCATCTTGTTGTTTTTTCTCTCCCTGATTATGAACAGCTCATGGTACAAGTAGAATTACAGAAGAAGGAAACATGACCGGCTGAAGGTTTGTCCTTCAACAATATTATCATCTTGCAGTCTATGAAAATAATGATTAGTCTCTTATTATTTCTTTAATTTTATCTTATACTTATACATTTTTAACTCCTCAAGAGCCATTTGCAACCTGGGATTAAAAAAAAGGAAGACAGGGCCAGGGATATAGCTCAGTGGTTCTGGCGCCTGTCTTGCAAGCGCAAGGACCCGGGTTCAATCCCCGGTAACCACATAACAATACTGGGTGTGGAGACTCACCCCAGCAGCAATCAGCACCACATACACAGTGTCGGGCGTGGTGGCTCATGCCTGTAATCCCAGCACTCGGGAGGCAGAGGCAGGAGGATTGCTGTGATGTGAGTTGGAGGCTGAGCTCACGGCCAGCCTGAACTACAAACCAGGACCCTACCTCAAAAAAACCTATAAATAAATAAATAAATGAAGAGAGTCCTTAGTGAGGATGTGTGCTGTGTGCGTGCCACGTGATGAGATAATCTCTGCTATTTTATGATGTCACTAGGATGTTCTTACTAGACACTGGCCATACTCATGGACTTCTTAGCCTCAGTAATCCTGACAAATAACGCTATTCATTTTTTTTTTTTTTCAATTTGAGGTCTCAGTCATTTTGTTATAGGGAAAGAAAATAAACTAAGACACTCTGAAATTCATATACTAAAGTTGAAACAAACAATTGTGACTTATTTGCAAATAGGATTTTGTAGAGGTTAAACTCAAACTCAGAGTTTGGTTCTGATTTGATATAATTGTTGTCCTCTAAGAAAGGAAATCAGGATGCCTGCTGTCTCTGCATGTTCTCAAGAAGAGTAATTTTGAACATGAAGGAACTTCTGCTTCAGGGATGATGAAAATTAAAAGTGAGGTAAAGTCATAAGATCACAGGCAAATGCTCTTCTAGACTCTTGAGAAGTAGATGTGGGTAGGAGACAGTACTGATAGACCGAAGAGGGTACCCTCTATATAAAGTGAAAGCAACAATATTATGGGGTTACTGGGGTGATCCAGAGTTTGTCAGTTTTCCACTGGAATATCATTACATATATTTTGGAAATACTATATTAGTTATAGACTAGTGGTGTTCTTGACCTTTGCGATGTTGTGATGTCATCCAGCTGTGACTTGCAGCTCGGATTTGTGTTAAGAACGAGATCAGACAAGCAAACATTTCATATACTGCTGGCAAGACAGGATTGGGAAAAAGATACCTACTCACTTCCAGTAAGTCACACTTCATGGATTAAGGCCAAAGAATCTATCTTTTGTCCCCTTAAGAAGCCTTGTTTACTCGTGAGTAGTAACAAAGAATGGAGCCACAGATTAAGTCAGGTAAGAAGCATCTGTATGAAGTCCCCTTTCCCAGAAATGATCTCAGGATTTTCATTTCTAAAAAATCATGTAAATTTTTGATGCTTAAGTCACACAATGTGTGGTATTTTGTTATGGCTGCCTGAGTAGACAAATACTGTGACCTTCTTTAAGTTTAATTATGATAGTCCCATCTCTAGATAGCCTCCCTGGAGATTAAAGCTTCAACATATGAATTTGTGATGGGAGTGGGATTACAAAAATCAGCCTAAAAATTATAAAACCCCAAGTAATACAAAAAAAAATTAGAAAAGTGATAAAACTGCATTTAAATAAAAGTATTTCAACAAATACATTATAAATAAAATTAGACTTTAGCTGTAGACTGAGAGGAGATATTTTTAGTATCTATAATAAATAAAAGTATTGTGAAAATGTAAGTAGCTGGCACACATCAATAATAAAAGACAATTCACTAGGAAATCTGTGTGAAGGATATAAACAAGAATTAGTAAAGCAGGAAACACAATGGCCAATAAACATATGAAAAGCCACTCAACCATTTTGCATTTCTGTAGGGAAATGCAAATTCTGAAAAATGAGATTCTTTTCATTTGCAACTGATTAGCAAAATAAAAATGAACCTGGCATTATCAGAATTTGTAGCATGTGGGGGATGGGTCTTACACTCCTTTTGTTGAATAGTCTATTGATAAAAGCATGTTGGATAGAAGTTTCAGACTCTCCAGAACAAGCAGACATGTGCATGGTTGGCAAGGCAGCCTTCAGATTTTTATTCCATAGCTTTTTGAAATTATTTCACCTCTAATGGAGTATGCATGCATAGCCAAACCTCTGAAATGGTTTTATAAAAGTAAAAGTTTGGAAATAATCCAAATATCTCCATTAGTACAGAAAAAAAAAATATATATATATATATATATATACACACCCACACACATTCTAATCTATTTACATGATGCATTTTGGCACAGAATTTATGTGGATAGTGTAAAACTGAATGAAAAAAATGTTTAATGAAAAAAAAAAAGGCAAGGCATAGAATGTTGTTCCTGATAAGATAAATTTTGTGTAACTTCCTCAATTGTGGAAGGCATAATGATCATGAAAATTAACCATGTGAATCCTCCATTCTTGCATACAAGGACAACATTCAAGTTCTGTATTTTATTTACTCAAGAGAGAAGCTTGTGAGAGCATTACAGTAGAAATGGTGGAAATGAAGTGAAAAGTAAGAGCTCTACTCATTTCACATGATCTTTTCTGGCCAGCCTTGAATTTAACAAGTATATAAATAAGGGTGTGTAGGTAGTCTAACTAACGAGTCTAAAATTAATGGAATTCACAGAAAAAATTTCAGTGGTGTGTGCTGGCTTTTATCCCTCCAGTTAGATTCCTACAATAGCACTCAAGATATACCGACAGCTACTTTTTTTTTTTTCTGTAAATCCAGTCTTTATCCATGTCAATAATGACTTGACCCTTCCAACTGCATCATCTCATACATTATGCTTAACTCTCATGACTTAATGAGATATTCTTAAATATCAAGTATTTCGAAGTCATTTAATTTTCAGAGCCCTAGAAAAGCCTCAAAATGGAGGTTAAGATTTAGTAGTTTATTTTTTACTGGATGGGAGAGAAAGAGGGTGAAACCCCAAGCAGACAGATAAATAGACCAGATCTGATCTCAGCAGCGGCAGCAGCTAGAAAAGTGGCTATGCACAGCTTCCTCAACCTGCTGGGCTGGCTCTCTCCTGCTCCAAGGCATCCGAACACCTCAAAAGCAGTTAGCTGGAGGCAATATTAACTGGTTAAAGGGCTTGCTGGACTTTACGCATTCATAACCTGTGCCTCATTGAACCAAAATATTGGGCTTGAAAGCCACAAGAAGAAGATGAATACTTCAACTGATAGGTATTTTCTTTGTTTCAAGCTACAGGCTTGTTCTAGCCATACATCACAGATCATTATTTTAATGTATAAATTGTACCATAGTCACTTATAAAATTAAAACACCTCTAAAAATTCCCTATTTAAACTCAGCAAACTGCATACCACCTGGTAAAATAACTCATTTTTAGCCTGCTGCTATGTTGCTGAATCTGTTTATCAACCTTGATTCCTCTTACAGCACTGATAAGAACACATTATGCAGATGTCTTGAATTAGTTTAAGTTCTAATTGACAGAATACTTGAACTTGACTGAGAAGATAAACACTAAATAAACTGTATTTATACCTTTGTTTATCTGCTGTTTGCATTTGTAAAAATGTTTAGAGGAGAAAAATCTCAACTACTGAGTAACATTTAAAGTAAGTCATAGACGCTAGTTATTCATTTAATTCCAAATATTAATTTGAAAATTTTAAAAAATATTTAAAATTTCATGCTAAACCAATTATTCTTTTGCTTTGTAATTCAGTATGTTTCAATGTGAAATAGTTGAGAAATTTAGCATAAAAATAAAATATTTTATATTTTATTTATTCTACAATGAACGCTTCTAAACTGTAGTTATCCTATACACTGCTTATTTACAATCTTAGACATATTTTTCAAATTTTACTAAACCTGATACATAAAATAAATTTCAGAAATTTAATGAAAAATTACAGACAAATATATTTTTCATGGCTTTTGAAGATTTTTTTGTAGATTGAAATACTGCCTCGTATTGTATTATTTATCAGAAATATCAATACTCTGTATGAACTTTTCTGTCACTTGAAGAAATTTGTAAAACTCTTACACGTACTTTTGAGAAACTCATCAGCTGAATTTGTCAGCCAAATATTTTATCTGATATAATTTTATAGTGGCATTTTTAAGCCTGATATTTTAGTTTTGCTTCAGCAAACTGTAGATCACTTAACTTGCTTTCCTAAACCAAACAGAGAAATTTAAATTAGGTAAATAACCTTACCCTTGTATCATAATATTCTTTTGTTTTACCTAGATTGCCTTAAAATTTTTTTGCTAAGTTGAAGCAAAGTGAAAAGTACAGCTTCTCAACTGTATGAAATTCCAGCAGATACTTATTTTTTAAACCAATATACCAACTCTGAATAGAAACTTTAAATATTTCACTGTTACACTGATGATCAGCAGCGTACAGAGAATCTAAAATGTCATTCATTACTGTTACCAGGCTTGTCTCTTGAACACTGTTTTGATGTGTTAATATTAGAGATACATTGACATATTTGCAATTTATGTTCTAAATTTTCTTGTTTTCAAACGTTTATGACTTCCTTATGCTGATCATTTTAATATTTCTTTAAAATCTCTGTGCTTGCAAGATCATTGAAATCCCTCATCTTAATTGTCTACTCTATAGAATTATTACTTACACATAAGAAAATATTTTAAGAAAATTAAATGATATATTTTATGGTTTCAAATAAAAGTTAGTCAAATATTTTTGTAAAGTATTCATAACCTATTTTAGTAAAATCATTGAGAAAGACTATCCTAAATGCAGAAACAGGATTAGATTTAAGGTGGTAAAATACTATGTTTACAATTTTCCACTCCTAATATGGGAGATTAGGAAATGAAATCACCATCAAATAGAAGGAATGGACGGAGTGAAGTGTCCAAAGAAAAATGTTACTGAGTAGATTGAGATAAAGAAATTCTGGTCTAGACGGGATGATTTGGAAAACGTAAAAAAAGAACAGATTTAGGGGATTTAAGAATAGGAAGCAATATTGTTCAAGGTAACTTAGAGAAGAAAATAGATAAAATACAGACAAGATGGAGACTACATGCTTATTACAAATGATGAAATATAAAGAATGAAATTGAGATCATGGCACAGAAAGCTAAAACAAATGTGTTACTATTCTCTTCTTCATATTTTATTTTTTATTTTATTTTTTTATTTTTTGGCACTGGGAACTTTGTACTTGTGAGGCAGACACTGGAACTGCTGAGCTAAATTCCAAGCCTTCTTTTACTATTCTTTTCAGTCATGTATACAGAAAATATCTTAATGATAGAAAATAATTAAATTGATATGAAGTATGAAATACTGAATTTCTATTTAGGTGAACAGGAGTGTTTATGATACAGGAATGATTGTGATACCTAAGCTATTACTATCTATGTATTATTTAAGCTCAAGTAATTCATGAACCATCTGCTATGAAGTGTTTTTATAATTAAAATAATGACATGTGAGTGGATGGGTGATGTTCTGTCTACAGCGACAGGGGCTGTTCCATAGCCAACGTCTAAATTCATTGGCAAAAAGTAAAGGAAAGATGAAAACTATATAAATTATCCCAACACTGAAATAAGCCCTAGAAGAAAAAACATTTGGAAATATGGACTCCAGTGAGGTTGCTAGTTCTCAGTAATTATTTCTATGTAGATAGGATATATGAAGTTTTTTAACTAGTAAACCATCCCTACTACAAAAATCACCTAGATTCTGTCTTCATTTTGCCTATAATAATCTCCAGATTCTGAAAATATAGTCAAATATATAACTACTGTCTTGAATGTATTCATTGTTTCATTCATTCAGTATTTATCCATTTTAAACCTTAATGTATGCACTACAGTGGGTGCTCTAGATAACTTGTTACAGTAACATCAAGTTTACATTTAAACTGAATGATCATGATTTTTTTTCTATTTTAATGTGCATGTGCTCAAACAATTTCAATAAAACCTTTCAAAAAGTATAACTACACATCAACTTTTAGCTAGTCGATTTAGAGTCTGCAGAGATTGAATATATTAAGAAATACTTCATAAGGATTATTAGTATTTTGACTGTTTTTCTCATTTAAAAAACTAAAATATGAATATCTCTAATTAATTCATTATTTCATGAATACATTGAGAATTTTCTTGGGCCGGGGATATAGCTCAGTGATTATTGGCGCCTGTCTTGCAAGCGCAAGGACCCGGGTTCGATCCCCAGTAACCACATACCATACTGGAAGTTGAGACTCATCCCAGCAGCAAGCAGTACCACATACCACAGTGTCGGGTGTGGTGGCTCACACCTGTAATCCTAGCACTCTGGAGGCAGAGGTAAGAGGATTGCCGTGATGTGAGTTGGAGGCTGAGCTGAAGGCCAGCCTGAACCACAAAGCGAGACCCTGTCTCAAAAAACCTTAAAAAAAAAAGAATTTTCTTAACACTTATCATGTGCATCTATGGTGTATTTTTTTTCAAGGATAATGGAGAAATGATTCAAACTCAATCCTTAGGTGTTTAGTATTTGAATTATAGATGTCATGCAGAGTTTACACAATGTAGTAAAAACTAAAGCACGGAAAGGTTGCTGCTTTAAAGAAGGTGGTCATAAAATGCTGCTCTGCCAACTTGACATGTGAGCACAAATCACAAGGAGAAAAAATACAAACCACAAAATAAGTTAACAGAATGCTGCTCCAGACAGAGTTTAGGGGATGCAAAAAATATGAAACAGAAATGGGCTTGAGCACATAATTCTCAGAGGCTGAGAACATGGAACGAGTCAACACAGACCAAATCAGCCTTACTGTTGCCCTCAAATCAAGTTCCAACTGGTCTTTCCTGAGTCGAGGTCCTCAATTTCCTTTTATACTGTAATTATTTTAGAAAAGTTATAAATGTTAATTTTCTCTCAGTATGGTACCTTTGAAATGCAAGCAAATCTTCTCTGAACCCTGTGCAAGTTTAATGGCCCAGAAAGTAACTATCTTAAGGATCTTGGATCCATTTCTTTGGAATGTAAACATCAAAGGACTGACTGTCCCTAATATTTCAGTAGAGGCTTTAACTTCTGTGGTCGTATTGCTTCAAACTGCAAAACTAGGTCCTGTCTGAAAGACAGATGAGTCTTTTATTTTAGGTAAGGCCAATCTAAAAACACAAGTGGCCCAAGAGTCTCCTTCCCATGGTTAAAATATTCGACAGCACCTTTGTTTCAGCAGAATCAAATTCATTCACTCTCCCCTCTTACAGTAACCTTGAATAAAATCTTCCTGGCCAGTTTAACTTTGTCCAGTGCAATTTTTATTTTGACATTAGAAGCCTAATCGCAGCATTAGAGAAAAAGCCAAACCACAAATGGCTTTTTGATCATGTCATGATTCCATTTTCTTTTTTTAATTGAAATCTATATTGATATATTACATATACATATCATGATTGCACTCCATAATGATAATTTGTACCAGTATATGACACAACAATTCTCATTTTTTCCCATTTCTTATGAATGAGTGGAAATATCTCTGGAGAGTTAGCAGAAGACTACCATGGAAATGCTTGTGTACTGCAATTATTACTTGCACATGTAGAGAGCATGAATGGGAACTAGAAATAGGAAAACCAGCTAAAAAGGCTATTAGAGTAAGCTAATCAGATTGTCCTTAAAAGATAATAACCCCAATAAGCAGAACTTAACTCCTCATTTAGTGTGGAAGGAAATAAATTGCAGGTAGTTATTTATAAGCATTGGCATATTGGTTTGTTGGAGATTTGAAGAAACCAGATTGGAAGATTTGTGTGAAGGAAGTGTGAGCAAGATGAATCTGTTTTTCATCTTCCAGACAGGGGACAGAGTATGAGAATATTTGTATCCATTTGACAGATTTCCCTTGCTCCAGCCTGACAGCCCAAATTCCAATACTGCTACCTCCTCTACAATGTCAGGCCTTTTGAATCTAAACGATTTCTACTTGCTTCATTTCTCTCTTTTGTTTCTGAAATTCTAATAACAAATAATACTTGTAATTTTAATATTTATTTTAAATTTCTACCTACTGATAAACAAAATGTGTTACATTTTGTTTTGAATTAATTGATCATTAAGGGTAGGGATAAAACAATAGTTTGCTAATTTAACATGGAACACTCTGGATTGTTTTCTCTTTGCTCTTTGGTGGATTTGTATTAGCTTTATTTTGCTATATTGAAAAAATTCATTTAAATTTGTATTTGTGCTTTGCAAGTCACAGTAACATGAGATTTTTTAGAAAATGATCTTATTTCCTCTGAAGTAAATGTTATCTGACAATATATGTTTATAGAAACAACATAAGAAATGATAATGAACCAGTTCTCCTTTTCATATAAAATTTTCTGGATGGATCTTATCAAGTATATAACACCATTCAGAAACCCAATATTCACAAAGATTTCTTCCATATCACTTCCTAACCAATGCCTATCTTGAGTAATGAAAAAAGTGCCACAGAAGTACACAGCAGTACATGAGCTCAGGCCTTGGAATAGCTATGGGATTTCTGAGGAGCTCTGTGGAGGTATGGAAGAAATTGTGAATTCAGCTCTTAGGATACAGTTTCCTCATTTGTAACATTAAAATAACACTTACCTGACTCTCTTGGGTGTTGTAAAATTAATTAGTCTATAATAGTTCTTTACTAATCATGAAAGAGACCTACAAGAGCAAATTTTGATGGCTATTCTTAGTGTAAATGCTACAAATAAAAATAACATTTCTACACTTTCCTGCATTTACTTGGTGATTGATATTTTGTAAATTTGAATACCATGGAAGACTACATACATATGAAACAGTGCTAAAAATCTTTTTTAAATAAAATATAAAATCCACAAGGGAAATATTTTTGTTACATTCACTACTGTACTCTGAATATACAGAAACTTACTTGATACTATAATATACATATCAATATATATTTGCATTTGTTGAATAATATGTGCAGAAAGAGTTTTCATACATATATATGCCAGTCTTTCACATCAGTGAACACTATCTCATCCCATCTGTGGAGGGAAACTTCCATTATCTCTCCTCTTTTTTCATATTAAAGTCTCACATTTCCCTTTAGTTCCCACTGATCATTTCCATTCTGCAGATGGGCCCCTTTAAGGACTGAATATTAGTGCCCCCTAAAATTGATATGTAGTCATTCCAACCCTCAAGCTGACAACATGAGGAAATAGACTCCAAGAAGTAATTAAATTAGGATATTTGGGTGGAACCTTGAGCGAGATTAGTCCTTTATAGAAAAAGCCCCAGATGGCCACCGCTTTCTTTTGAAAAAGGAAAATTCAAGTCAGTATTCTGTTACCCAGAAGAGAGCCTTCCCCAGAATACTAACAAAACTAACACAACAATTTTAAATTTTCAGCCACTAGAACTGTACAAAAGTAATTCTATTGTTTATAGCTACCAATTCAATGTTAATTTTTATATCAACCTAAATTAAGTTCTTATTCAGTTAATGCATTTGCTTGTTTTGTGATGCTATAATGTACATCATTGTTCCACAAGATTTGTGCTTAATGTTTCTCAACAAACTATCTTTTCTCCAAATTCCTGTTTGTATATAAGGACCACTTAGTTATTAAATATATTTCAAACAACGTTCACCAAAAATTGATTTAAAGTTTAAAAGTGTGTATTCACATAACAATATAATATACAATATATATTATATATTGTATTTATACCACTAGGTCAACAACAAAGCCATTGAAGTATAAAATATTTTAATGATAAGGTGCTGGACAATTATATTTCTTAAGAAATGTATTTGCCCATTTCCAATTTTGTATAATCAATATTTTAAAGCTAATTGAATTGGTTACAAGAACTGATAAGTAATAACAAAATATATATTTAAAATATGTACATTGTTACCATCAGCAGCCTGATACGTCAATTTATTTCAAGTTTTGATATAGAAATTTCAAATCGTTGGGAGATCTGGAAGTTCCTAATGAGTGTTTGGTATGGGCTTTGAGAACTTATAGAAAAAGGTACTGTAGCATCTGGCCTTTCCTCTCTGCTCTTACTCTACATTGTCTCTGCTACTTTATATTTGATTTGAAACTACCAGTTCTACCAACAGTGGCCATGAGCAGTATTTCTTCTTCTGTTGGTGTTATTTATTTTTAGGAGTTAGCCTGCTGTTTTCCCCATCACGTGATGTCACACCAAAGCTAACTTGATTGACTCTACTGATATTTCCTCAGAAATATTTCACTTACAAATATCACCATCATTGAATATAGACTGTGTACATTCAATACTCCATGAAAAATGTAAGGAATTGAGTCTTTCTACTTTTCTTAATTGGTTTAGTAGAATCTCTGTAACTAAGTATAGTAGAGCTATGATATGGAAGGCTTTTCAGTAAACAAGAGTTAGACATGTCAGAAGAAATCTAAAATCTAAGAAACTGGTAGGAAAATAGTGTCTATTGAATAGTATTTATTGAAGAAGTGAATAGTGTTTATTGAAGAAGTTTTTCACATACTTCTACTGAAATTCTCTTTTTTTAAAATTAACCACTATTTCCTGTGTTTAAAGGTGGTTCAAGAGAACCTAAAATATAGCACATATAATAGATGGACATACTTGCATAAGTATAGCGTTTAAACACAAAAAAATACACGGAAGTACCTGATTACTACCATTGAGAGTAAGATATGGAACACTGTTTTTAAGAAACAGTTTTTTATTAGTTTGGCAGTACATAATGAGTACTGTGCTTATGGTGAGTTAGTACATTATCTTCCACCTCCTGTCATTCCCTCCCTCCGTTCTCTTTCCATTTCTTTTTTTCCCCCTTATTGAGTTTACTGGTATATCTCAGATACACATCATGATCACCTTCTACCTTGAATATTTATACCTGTAAATCATAGATCTTAGCTTTCATTTTTTCCCACTCCCCTGCATTCCCTAGTGCCTCCTACCTCACATACAAGAGCTTTGATCTCTCTTATGTTTGTTTGTTTTTACCATCATTTTTCATTCCCTTCTTTACTTCTTTCTTCCCTTTGAATATTTTCTTCTTATTTAACAATACCTATCATACATTCTGGACTTCATTTACACTTTCAGTTTCTTATACTAGAGAAACAATATGCTATTTACATATCTGTGTTTCACTTCACTTATGAGTATGTTCTCAAGGTAGATCTATTTATGTATAAAAATCTCTAATTTATCACTATTTCTGGCTGAGAAATACTCCATAAAAATACTCACATCTTTATCTAGTGTCCAGTTGAAGGGGATTTAGTCTGTTACCAAGGATTAGTTATTACAAACTGAGCTTATATAAACATGAGTGCACATATGTCACTGTGATATGGTGTTTTTAATTCTTTCATGTATATATGGAATGTCGATGATGATATTAGAAAATGGAAAGACATCCCTTGTTCCTGGGTAGGAACATGTTATTGTCTATCTTTTTTTTTTTTTTTTTTTTGCTCTGTATTTATACTTTAGGTTTCTCATGTGAAACAAACCATGTTATATTTAGGATTGTATGTTTGATTTACTTCACTGAACATTATGGTCTTCAAATGCACCCATTTTCCTACAAATGACTTAAATATATCCTTCTTTATGGCACAGTAGTACTTCACTGTGTTTAAATATATTTCTTTCATTCATTGCTTGATGGACATGTAAGTTGCTTCCAAGATTTATCTATTGTTAATTGTGTTACTGTGGTGCTATAAATAGGCATATGCATGTGTGACTGTTATACGCCTTTATCTATTTTGAGAAGATACCTAAAAGTAGAGCAGAACATTTGTTTTAAAATATTGGGCCGGAGATTTAGCTCAGTGGTCCCAGCACCTGTCTTACAAGCACAAGGACCTGGGTTAAATCCCCTGGTAACCACATACAATACTGGGCGTGGAGACTCACCCCAGCAGCAACCAGTACCACATACCACACTGCCAGGCATGGTGGCTCACGCCTGTAATCCCAGCACTCGAGAGGCAGAGGTGGGAGGATTGCTGTGATGTAAGTTTGAGGCTGAGTTTAGGGCCAGCCTAAACTACAAAGATGAGACCCTGTGTCAAAAAAAGAAAAAAAAATAATAATCTCATCAGATATTTCTTTAAACTCAGAATTTTGCTTTTAAATAGATCTGCTTTAATGTGTATGTTTCTAGAGTTTAATTTATTTTGCTCGATTGAAATTACTGTATGAATATGTTTCAGATTATTATTTTAATTGTGAATACTGAGAGAAAGGATATTATTACAAAGTTATAATGATATCAATATGGTCATTTTTGTAAACACATCCTAATGGACATGTCTCGAATTCCAAGAGTAGATACCTAGGGATAGATTTACTGACTATAGAACAAGTACATTCACGAACATCTCGACTAGCAACACTAAACTGATTTATAAGTAACTATAACAATTAAAATTTGCCAGAAGTCAATTTTCATATGAAAACATATTACTTAATTTTGTTCATCTGCTGAGTGTGAAACTTTACATCGCTGTGGTTTTTATTTTTGTTTCCCTGATTATTAATGAACTGAACATCTTTTCATATGTTTTATGAGCTATTTGTGCTGATTCCTCAGTGAAATTTATGAAATTGTTATTTGTCTTTTTTATTGATTCATCATAATTACTTATTATGTATTCTGGATATATGCCATGTTGGTTTATGTGTCGTAAGCTCTTTGCTTGGATTGTTTACAGATTTTCACATTTTATGAGTATCTGATAAATGTAAATTCTATGGAAAATTGTTTTATGTGTATTGAGTAAGATAAAATCCCTTTGGTGAATGATGATTATTATACAATAATTTGTCCTTTTCTGAATTTAGAATGTTGAACAGACTCTTGTATTATGTTAAATTTTAAAATAAGAAAAAGGTAAAATAATATCTAAGCTTATAGCTATAAATTATATCAGAGAGGTCATTAGTTTCTCCTCCACTACAAGCAAGAACAAAGCTGTATTACTCATGAGTGTTAATATTTTTATCACTTCCTTTAGCGAAGTTGTTGAGTTGATAAATCTTATAATTTTGATTGAATTTATACTCTGGCAAAAAGTAAAAATGAGAGTATGGTTAATGATTGGATATTGTATTTTACCTCATTTTATATTCTTGAAAAAGTCAGCAAACCTATCCAGAACAAATATTATCTATACTGATATCAAAGCATAAATGGCTCTTTAAATCTACTCATTAGTTTATTCATTTGTCCAAAGACATTGCACATTGGTTGTAATAATATTCAAGATTGATTTTAGAATATTATTTTAGTTACTGTACTGAGGAGTTCATATATTGCATGTAAGATTTTAGTCAGTAAATCATCAAATGTCACATCCCTGTCACTTGCAGATCTGTTAAATACTCATAGAAATGTGTGAATGCATAAAAAATACTAGGAATTCAGAATTATTCCTTATAGTTTGAGAACTGATTGACTTTTATGAACAGGGTCAAGGAATAAGAAATAGAAAAGAAAAAATTAGTATTGGATCATTTTATTGACAAGGGATTACCAAGCATACAGGTTTCATAGAGCATCTTTTTACTCATTAATATATGGGAACGAGGGACATTACCCCATCCACTGTTTTAGTCAGTAGCACTGTTCATGCCCACATGCTGAGGCTGCATTTCCTGACTGTGCAACCTCCTTAAGAATGCAAAATACAAGCCTTGTTATACCATGGAATAAAAAAAGAGAAAGACAAAATCTACTCCCTTAGCATAAGTTTTTTTTAAAAAAAATCAAAGCATTTTTTTAGAGATTTGATTAAATAATAATTCATGGGGTTACAATTTACTATGTTCTTCATACATGGTAAAGTTTATTAATGCATAAAGTTAACCAGTATATTTCTGTTAAACAAAGCCTTGAGAATTTTACATAAAAGAAATAGAAATTGTATAGTATATGAAAAGATTTGATCAATTGCTATAAATATATACAAAACAGAATAAGATAAGAAAAAAATCTTGTATTTGCAATTTAAAGCTATCGGGCAGGTGTGTAATGTCACATGCCTGCAGAATCCTATTTATAAATGCACATTTTAATACCAACTCATTGGCCCTATTCATTAAGGGGAAAAGTGCTGATTAGAAACAATTTTCATTTTTTCAGTGCACCCCAAGAGTTCCTTCTTTCTAAAAAATTCTAATTAGATAGTTTAAACTTATTTTAATGAATTCATAAGTTTTTATGAATCCATAATTATGATTTCATTTAGACTGTTGCCTAAGCATAAGATACATACGTATATTTTTACATATGACAAAGTCATGGGAGAGAAAGAAAGTAACCATAAAATAACTTTTATTTAAAGAAGAAATCAAGTGGACAATGCATAAATTTCTAGCTTTCAATAGTTTAAAATTGATGTATATTTTTAAATACTGTTTTTGTATTAATAAAATTTTCTGCTTGGACATCTTCTATTTTCTGTGGGAGAAAACATTTCTCTTATATTTTCTTTCCAAAAAACATGTATATTATTGTGTAAAATTCTGGTTATTTCTAAGTCAGATGCCATAAAACATATAATTAATTCTTTAAATTCCACTTTTAAAGTAACAGTGAGACATAATTTGATCTATGTTTTAGAACCACAAGTTTACAGCAGTGTCAAAGGTCAAGGGAAGGTCAGGATATTTCGTATCTAAGCACGGTAACCTGGAAAGTTAGTGAGGAGACCTTGCTTACGAGCTGGAAGAGACAATGAATTTGTAAACAATGGAGGCGGCTGTGGGAATGAAAAGTAGAGGCCAGATCCCAAAGATATTCAGGAGATGGAATTAACACGATGTGCTGACTGATTGAATGTGAGTGATGAGATAAATGGATGAGTTGAGGATCATAATGAGGTTTCCTAGCTTGGGTGGCTGGCTGAATAGTGATTTCATTAAGTCCTAGAAAAAGTTAGGAGGAAAGAGCAGTTTAAAAGAAAAAGATAACAACGTTGTCCTGTAGTGAGTTGAAGCTACTCTTTTATGGGTATCCTTGTAGAATCTATCTAGCAAAACTTTTAAAATACATAGATATGGATTACATGATTTAAGGGCTATTATTAATACAAAATTTAGAAGTCGCTAGAGTAAAATATCACATTTGTAAAGGAATTAAGTTAACCCACTGAGATCATGTCTAATGAGCAGAGAACAGTTCCATTAAATGAACCCTGCAAAACACAGATATCTAGGAGACAGGTAGCTAGAGAGAAATGAGCAAAGAAGACAAAAAGGGAAGCAACAGAAAAGGAGGGCATATGTAAGTCACCAGATATTGTATTGTTTAGTTCCAAGAAAGCACTAATAGTCACACTATTGATTGTGTACACAAAGCATCACAATTACAAGATTACTACTGTATTTTGGAACAGTTTTCCAAAACTTGTTCAAGGCAGATTGGAATGGATAAAGAGATAAATAAGAGAGTGCAGAACTCAGAAGGTCACAAGCCTAATTTCACTTGCTGTATTCTGCATCAGCTGTGCTTAATTTTACCATGAGACTACCTTAATACACTTCAAGTTGAGTTGGCTCTTAATTGGCAATGGTTCAGGCTTACTTTTTTCTTAGCTGTGAGCTCTTACCCTAAGTAATACTTACTGGATTAATTCCTTGGCTTAAAGACATTTAATACCAAAATTACAATTATCTCTCTTACTCTTCTTAACAATTTGTAATTTTTCATTTCTGTAAATCTCTCTCTAATGATTTGATTTGTCTGATAGTTTGGATGGAAGATATCTTCTGAAGTCCCACATGTTAATTGCTCATCCCTTGCTTGGTGCTGTAGGGAAGTGATGGAATCCTTAAAATGCCGAGCCATTGACAGGGAGAGTGGCTCCATCTCATTTTTATTTTTCTTTCTCACTTCCCTGTATAATATAGCTGGCTTTGCCGTACTATACCCTCTTCACCAGAAGGTTCTAATTCACCCAAACTTACAAAGCTTCAGAGTTCAACAAATAAGGACTGAAATTTCTGTAATTGGGACATTTTAAGGACATTTAATTAATTACTGTGTGTATTTCATACAGTAACAAAACTGACACAGTTTGTATGTAATACTTTGAGAACTATGGAAAATATTATTATTAACAAATTTTAATTGATTTGAGTTTAAAAGTAATATATGACAGGACTTAAAAATGCAGAGCCTGGTGTGATAAGATCATACAACAAAAAGTTTGGGGATGTTAGATCTCTTACTTTATCACAAATAAGTAGATAATGAATGGAATTTAATTCACCATTTAGGTAAATTACAGTACTCTCCTATGAGATCTATTATTTTAATTTTATTTCTATAAGATATAGATTAAGTTATTCTAAAAACAACCAGAATCTGATTAAAGAACTAACTTTATAAGATAATAGAGTATGCTGTCATTTGCTTTAACTGAGTCCTAGAGTAGCAAAAATTTATTAAAGTCTTGGATGGAAGACAACTTAAAACCACTATATTTTCTAAATATCTTCATTTGATTTTGAGATTTTCATTTCATTTCATTTCTTCATTTGCACAGTCCAGTTTGGAAACAACTATACTATTGTATAAGTTCCTGCCAGGAAGAACTAGCTCATTCAAATTCAGATAAATTGAAGAGCCTAATAAAAGTTCTATACACCGAACTGTGGAGACAGACTGTAAAATTAAAATGATAATAGGAAAATTAAAATGATAATGAACCATAAGGGACCAACAAGTCTTCCACACCAGACTTTCACATCTGGGATGGGAAGACAGCGGTCAGGAGACCAGAGGAGGGGTGGGCTGTGGAGCAAGCTGACTCAAAAAGCTGAGTACTGTGTGTGGATGGTCAGACAACTTACAACGTAACCCAGGAGTACAGAGAGAACACAGGAGTTCTCATCATCTCGTGTCTCGTGTCTGCGATGGAAATCTAAAGCTCAGGACACAAAGGTGTCAGTCACTGTCATTAGTACAAGTTCATCTCCAGGGGAATGAACTGGGTGAAATGCTATGAAGAAAAATTCTGTATGGTGTTAAATGAAACTGTTTAAAGGTTTAATGAAAGCATATTCATTCTGGTTAATTTTCAGGAAAACATATATAGAGAATATTCTACCATATACCATTACTATGGCTATAAAGTTTTAAAAAAATAAATAAAATAACAAAAAAATAAAAAAACAAAAAAGAAACTGATATGACCAGATATTGGCAAAGCTAAAGAGAGATTTAACCTGGAATTGGTTATTTTCCACTATGTAAATTGGTATGATTTTGTGATATTTTACTAAAGTAATATATCCTATAATCAAACAGTTCTGTAATAGGAAATACATAAGTGGTCATATTGCACACAAAAATATATCCTCATACAACATTAATGGCAGTTTAATTTATACCAATCAAAAAGAAACAGCCAAATGTCCAAAATTTAAATGTCCAAGAAAGAGAAAATGTCCAAAAATTAAAGAATAAATGTATAAATTGTTATATATTTACAAGACGAAATGCAATGTTGCAATGAAAATGACCATCCAATAACATGAATAAAACTTGCACAATGATGTTTAATGAAAAAAGAAAATGCTAAAGAAAATATTATTATGTTATCATTTATATAACATTCATTTATCAAACTTAACAAATGTTACTGAGCATCAAGTTTATAAAAATGCCCCTACTTTCACCTAAGGAGTAGCTATTTAAACATGTCACTTTTGAAATGCTCAACAGGCTGAACACCTATAATTTGTCTGCTTTGGGGTATGTGTTATCACTAAATTTTTAAAGAAGAATTTTTTCAATTCAAATCTTTATTGGTACATTATATATACACGTGATATTGCACTCAACTTTAAAAATTATGAGCGAATGAAAGTTCAAGTGAAAATTGAGTTTCTTTGTTCCTCAGTGGATATCAGTCCTACTCAAAGTTGTATTCCAGCCAAAACTCTTAGGTATTCCTTCGCAGTTTTGTTTCCATTCATCATCAAATAAAGGAGATGGAAGGATCAGAAACAAAAGAAAAGGTTAAATATTCACAGAGCCTATTTGGAGAAATCTTAAGTTTCCCCCAAAAGGCCAATGAAATTTTGAGTTTTAGAGATTTGAGAAAAAGAAGTTCAATTGATTGAACAAGAGCCAAAAAAGAGAGAGAAATGACTTATTGTTTGTTCAAACAAAACAAAATTTCTATTACAAGATAAATAGACACTAAGGGCTTAAACCACAACTATACAAAAACTGGTGACTCAAAACCAAAATCCACGGAGTTAAAGAAACTACTTTTTTATAAATTCATAGCAGATCTCCAGAGAAAGAGTGGGAAAGGCACAGCTCTTCCAGGTCTGGACCACCATCAGTAAAAACATAAAAAGGGGAGAATGTGCTAGAAACATAACCCATTTTTGATTAGCCACACTCAGGATTCCCATGTGTTTGATTGGAAGTCCAATAAGTCAAGAGCCCCAATAGAAGGAGAGTCAGATAGTCACAATCTGTAAAACAAAGGAAATAAATGTTGGGCAACAATGGAAAAAAGGGGTCACAAGTGAGTAGCCCCCAAATTCAAGTGCTATATGAATAATTAAAACTGATTTTAATGTATGGTACTCTATTAAATCAGAAGAATTTATTCTGGCTTAATTTGGAGGGTAGAAGTTTTAAACCAGCAGCACAGAGATATCCAAAAGATCTGCTAATTTAAAAGGTTTTAATTTTGTTCTATATCTGATTTCTCCTTTTAGTTCTGTCCAAAGACAGAACTTTTAAAGACACCCATTACCATTTTCTACAGCCCCATAGGTACCAATAAGATAAGTATTTCAGACCAGAGAGTTCTTTAATTTTTTTTCTTTTATGTGTAGATGTCTTTGTAATTTAACAGGTCCATTGTCTGCCCATTGATAATTAGATTCCACAGTGGCATATGTGTTCAAATAATTTCTTTCTATGGAAAGAACAAGGGATGATCTTATCAGATTTCAAATAAAATTTTACCATGAAAGCAAAAAGTGGTTCATAAAATACTATAGAAAAGCAATCATGATCCCCAAAGTTCATTCTCAGGATGCATGATCTTTGCAAAAAAAGAGATGGGACATCAAATACTGTGTCACTGAGAATTTCTTCAATTCCCAAGACTCTAACCATGTGAAGAGGAGAAGATAGCAGGCCCAAATTGGAGAGTCTGGATAAATAGTAACTAAAGGGATACTTAATCCCTTGCATGTACACTGGGAACCAGGCTAGAAAGTATCTTCTGTAGGAAGTATTCTACATGCATATCAAAGGCAAAGTTCTTTGGAATTCTGGCGTACAAAGGCACAAACAAAAGTAGTTACGTCAAAGATTGTGAATGTTTGAATACCTTCCATCTGTGGTAATGGTATAGAGCACTATGACCCCAGCCACTAAACTCTTCTTGTTTCTAAATTTTAATAAATGTTATGCCTGGTAACCTGCCTGCATAGGTCTCATAGCAATGTACCCCACTGTCCTAGTGCAGTTAGATTAAGGACAAAAAATACAGCAATTAAATGAAGAAAGCCAAAAGAGATTTGTTGCTATAGAAATTGAAGGATGATGATCAGTATACAGCATGTCTCATGGAGAGAGGGGCATGTGGACACACAGGACTGTGACACTGGGTAAGCCCCTCTAAAATTAGACTATCACAGCACTCACTGGGCAATACAGATTATAGCAAAAAAGGCTGTGATGTTGGCGTTTCTTAATGAGACAAACCCTCAACACATTCTAACAAAGATTACACTACTACTGAAATAAAATATTAGCTGTCTTCAATCCCCTGCGCTTCCAGACTGGCCACCTGGTACAGGCTAACACACATCACAGGAGATGGAAACTGAGGGAGAATTTAGTCATTTGGTCACAGGTCAGGCTTTCAGGTATATAGACTAAGATGAGAGAGGAACCTCATCTGATTTTTTTTTTCTCAAGAATCCACATCAAAGTCTTGTCTAAACAGATGCCGACCTGGTAAAGATGCCCAGACCCCCAAGTCTGCAGGGCCAGCTCGAATGTTAGGCTTCTTAGAAATTTAGAGTTGTATTCTACCCCATGAAACCCATTTTAATCAAAATGGAGTAAAAAACAAAGCAAAACTGACTATGTCTCAGATGAAAGTGATCAGACATTGAATGCTCAGAATAAAAATACACCAGAGTCAATATACTGAAGGACAGGACAAAACAAATTCAAACATTTTCCTTTATTAATGTAAATTTGGAAAAGAAGAAAGAAAGGAAAGTCAGAGGGTGAGAAATACTTATTCTTCCCTTGCCTTATTAAGCTTTGAGTTCCCTTCATGGTGGCTTCCAGAAGAGCTGAGAAGTTTAGCTTGAGTCAGGGCATCAAATTTGTTGGGGCAAAAGGAAAGTTCTGTTCTTTCTCTTTGTAGGTTACCGTGAATAAACTGATGTAGACCAATTAAAGATAAAAGACATACAAATTTACCACATGCATGGATATAGTTACACAGGGTAGCCTACCAGTTCAGTATTATGCAGAAAATTTTATGTCCTTTATCTGTAAGAATGAGGCAGAGTAGCAATGTAGATAAATTTTAGGAATACTCAACAGGCTTAGAGAGTGCACAATGGCCTAGAACTAAATCTATTTGTCCTACAGAATAGACATGCTTTGTAAGTGATTCTCATTGGGAATAAAACAGAGAACAATGGTGTGTGACAAAAACATGCTCCACTGTGTTGACAGTCTTCACTTTTCACTCCTGCAGTACGATTTGATTAACGAAAGCACAGGGAGTCGAAAAGAAGTAAATATTTCTTCATCATGGGATCTAGACTTGGGCAGATAAGAAAAAATTACAGAAAGTATCTTCCTAAGGTGGGAAAGCAGGAACAAAATAAGGTCAGAGACCCAGATTCCGAGGTAGATCCTAAGATCTCTCAGTTATCAAAGCAGCACTCTTTGAGATACTCTTCTTTGAGTTCTTAGAATAGCTCACAGTAAGATATTTTCAAAAACGTGGGCTTTGTCTGGTATAACCTGGGAATGGAGCTTGACAACACTATGAGAAACTTTCGATTTGTGCATCAGAGGTCATCATATGATAGAGAAAACGTGATACTGTCACTTCTTTAGTCAGAAAACCTTTCACTCAATCACAGTTATGTCTCAAATCTCATTTGTTAATGTAATCACACTTCACTTTCCCCGTGTGTAACCTGCTGAAGTTGTAAGCAATGACAATTGAAGATTTCTTTTCCTCCATTTTTTCTATCTCTCTTGTCAATTAGAATTTAGATAGGATGATAGGATAAAAATGATAGGGAGACAGATGATAGATAGATGGAAATAAAGCAAGAGATATATGTATTTCTTTATATCTCTTTAGATGTGCTGAGGACATATTGATATGAAGTTGTAATCAATAAAAATCCAGCTGATGCAGTTCTAGAAAAGCAAGCTAACAAGATTAGCAATAAGACAAATACGAAAGCAAAAAGAATAAGGAAGAAAATCAAGTTCTAATTGAACTACTATTTTAAATTAAGTCTCAAAAGATACTAGACATAAAGTATGTCTTCCTGGTATGTTTTATGTAATTTGATGGTCTGATTTTATCTCTTCTCAAGACTAGACTTATATCTAAAGGAAACTAATAAATAATTAAGGAGAGAAGTACCTGCTTGCCTGGCAGATCTCATATTTTAAAATACAAACAGGACTTTTCTTGAAAAGGAAATATATTTCCATGACAGGTATAGAAATAAATCCTTTTAAAAAATACAGTATCTGACAGTAATTCAGCCTTTATTAAGTCTGTTGTTTATTTTTAAGTTCAAATTTACTTAACAGCAATTAAATTCTCAACATTTGCATTTGCCCGGAAGTGAGAGTCTTCTGTGTGCTACACTGTGGTTCACAGCAGGCAGCCATTTTAATCACAATCATATGTTAATATTGGAAAATAAGCCAGGTAGACAGAGAAACTGAGATAGAAAATTATACTTTAAAATTAATCTGTATTTTAAATGTACAGTTATTTTAACATTTGGTGCAAAAATAAGTCAATTTGTTTTCATTTCATGTATATTTAAGTTACTTATTTCTGGAAAGAGGAGATTTGTTAGAATTAGATTTGTCCCTCGGTTATCAGACAGTGGGCAGAGAAAAGTTGGAAGTCAAAAAGAATTTAGGGACCTGGATAGTAAAATCCAACAGGCTTTTTCAGACGTTAACTAATGAATGAGATAGCATATTTTTGTCATGATGGTGTCTTGCTATCAGATTACTTCCAAAGCACTCTATAACACAGATGACCTAAAAGATGAAATGAAGAAAAGTTCAAAAATGTTTAGTACTCTAAAAACAAATACTGTATATTCTTGCATTTTAATAATCAACATAACATTTTCAGATAGGATACATTAAATAAAATCCCGGAAGACATACTGAGACAATGGCTTTAGGTTGTTTGAAATAATGTTGCCCCTTGTTTCTGCCAAACCCTGAAGCCAATAAGAGACAAAACAAAGCACAGTGGACTCTCAGGTTATGACCAAACTACATATGAATAACGTGGGCTAATTAGTTTAATGGAAGATTCATCAGCCTTTTGTTACCTATAGTGTGTACTTGGGTGAACATCCAGATCTCAGCTGTCCTGACTTACATCCAGTTCTCAAAAACTACTAGAGTTCATAAGTCAAGGGCCTACTGTAGTTGGCATGTATGTGAGAGAATCAGGTTTTTTAAGAAAGAAGCACAGAATTACACAGTTTCTCAACTCCTGCTAAATCTGTCCTGAGAGAAGTAAAACTTCAACTTTATGCAAGTATTATATGATAGGGAAAATAACTCCCAACTTGTGAGATGCCAAATATGCCAAGTTCATGGTCTCACAACACTGAGGAGTGAAGATGTGAATCAAAGGAGGAGTTTTTTTGAAATAAAAAGAATAGCTCCTGGCCTTCCAAGAGAGGACTAGGTGGATGACCATGGAGGTTCTGCCAGGGGTGTTTTGTACAGAAAAATCACACAATGGGTCAAACTACAGTCAACCTAGAGAACTACTGGTATGGTTGCTTAGCTGATGTTGAGCCCATTAGGAAGCAAGGCATGGATGGAGCCAGAGTACATGGTGAGTATCATTAACTTTAGTTTATCTATCATTTCTAACCACAGGAAAAACAAAGGCATTTCTGGAAAGGGATGGGAGCATGGGTGCAGATGTCCTGGTCCTCACCGGTGCCCCTGACGCCAATCTGAGCTCACCAGGCCGTGTGGTGCTAATTACTGTGTAGTCTCACACTGTGGTTTTTTGTGACAATGCCAGGGCACCTGGCTACTGAAATCCACTGTGAGGTGTTGCTCACTTCAGATTTACCTCTGACCACCATCTTGATGCATTCCTCCCACTATGCTAACTCCCTCAATATCCATGACCCCTCTGATAGCATGTTAATTTCTAAAAGAGCTCTCTACAATAGGTACTTGTCATCATATAAAAGAAAGGATAGGAGTGCTACAAGTGAAATGAAAAAATATTGAAATTAAGGAGTAAATACCTCAAAATATTTTTTTTTAAATTTTTGACAAACATTTGCAAACTGAAGACTTGATGGATAAAAGTAGTAGAAAATGGTGGCTTTGATACAATGGCAACATTACAAAAGTCTTTATTTCTCTAGACAAACAAAATGTATCTCCAGCATTTGTATGAAAAGTTGTAGATTCCAAGCTGAAACACACTGGAGCACTATAACTTCTCACAAGCATCTATGTTTGTGTTTTCAGCTGTCTCAGCGTAAGGAATTTTAATATAGGGGGTTAAGTACACTTCACTCAATAGGTTCTTTTAAAATCAACTAAATATTTATACTTGTATTTATTTACTTATTGATTGATTGATTGATTGATTTTTGAGACAGGGTCTCACTTTGTAGTTCAGGCTGGACCCCAAACTCACTATGTATCCCATGGCAAGCTGAACTCACAGCAATCCACCTGCCTCTGCTTGCTAGAATTGCAAGTATGAGCCACCACGCCCAACTCAGCTGCATACTTTTATTTTTGTTGTGTAGATTTCTATACTAGATAGCTCTTGTTGTTATTGCATGTTCTTTTCAATAGAAAGTTTTACTGTATAGTATTTTTATAAATATGTGTGTAAAATGAATCATGCCCATTTCAGTCAATATCCACTGGTAGCATTTATTAAGCCTACCAGGAAACATTTATGGAATGAAGCTGTAAGAAGCTTTTTTATTTTTTCCTAATCAAAGAAGCTTTTCCTGTATTGATTGTTTCAACTGTATCTGGCAATGTAAATTATTAATACCTCACTCACATTTTAACTTTATGTAAATGAGAGTAAAGAGTCTTAAAACTTTACATAAATTTTGTCATTTAAATTTTTCCTACTCTAAAAAAATCAAAGTAGGTTTTCTGCGTATTTAGAGTGAAAGACAATGAAAATTTATAGAATTAGTGACTGTTCTATTTCATAGACAAGTAGAATATCAGTGTATTGCTATAAATACTGCCAGCAGTTTGCAGAAAGAGTATATTTAAAATAAAGAGGTGAGAAGTTAAAATCGTGCTATTTATCCATTGCATTTACTATAGATTGAAAGGGATTTGTAAGTCAAAAGGAGTGAAATGAAAGCAAGAAAAGGTCAAAGAAAGTAACCAAGATAGAATGCAGAATAGGTAAATGTGCCCCTAGGGAAGAACATGACGGGAAAGGCATAAAGATAATAGCACATAGCTCAGTCCAGATATAGAAAATTTAGTGCCATATTTGGTCTTTACACTATGTGTTAAGCAATTTGAATGGAGAATTTTCGAGGGTGAATATGTATTTCAGTACTTTGCTTTAGATAAGTGTTTGTTTCATTGATTGCTGCACCTAATAACGGCAATATCTAAATGGGATTCACTTGGCACAATGCTCACGTTACAAGTGAATGAGTCTCTGCCGCAGCTCCTTTGCCCACATCATACAATTTTCTTTAGAGCTGGCTTAAGCATAGCAGAGTGAAGAAAGTCAGTTCACTGAGAAGAGCAGCATCTAATGTGAAAATTGATACTCAGCAAACACTAGGAAATTGAATGAGCAAAAATAAAGCCTTTACAGTTATCAAATTCATAATTTTCCTCTTGCCCTATTTAAAGTGAGTGCATTCCTCAACTAAGATCTATTATGTGGTACACTATATTAATGTTGTGTTTCCCCAACTCATGTCTGTTTCATCTTCCCAGATATATTTGTTTCATGGAAAAGTAGACAGGGATGCTGTAATTATCATTACTAAATAGCTTATTTGTTAATTTATCCAAAGCCCTGTTGATATTCAATGTCATGAGCACTTATCAAGTTATATCTGTGCTCTGGAAACTCAATAAATCTGATCTATTCATGGAAATTGAATTCCATTAAATTGAATTACTAACAAGAATGCTTTCATGGGGTATTTAGCAAAGAGTGTTCTAAGCCTACATATTATATGAAAATCTTTCAATTATATTTTATGATATTCTAAGCATTACATAACATTAAATTTTTATAATTTTCTTAAATATCTTCAAGTAAAATTGATAGATTATTAAAGATTAGTAATTTACATCCAAACAATATTGCATATTTTCAAAATACTTAGTTTCATAATTTTGTGTTACCTCTCTATAAGACACACAATATGGATGAATAGTCAAATATTAATGTACTTATTTACAAGCAGGAAAACTGAGCACCTAGAAAAGTTAAGTGAAAAATTTCACAAGATATTTTGATGAAATTGTGGATAAAATGACACTTAATACCTGTATGTGGCATATGTTAAGGAAAAATAACTAAAAACAAAATATTTTCCCAACTCCCAAATTCTGCACTGAAAGACAAGAGAGAAAGAAAATACTACAAAACTCTTAAATTAATATCCGATGTGTATTACAGGCAAACCACAAAGAGATTGCTAAAATGGAAGAAATCCTGTTCCATCCACCTTAAATAGTCATCAAACACAAGCCCATTACATACATGTTTGAAAGATAAACAAAAACTAGTCCACAAGTGAGAGGACTCGACAACACCATTTGCCACTCATCATTCATTCCAGCTCTACCTGGTAATTGGAGTGACTATCTGTATTAGCTAATTTGATTTAACCAGAAGAACAAACAAACTGCTCTCCGTGGATTCAAGGTAATTTCATAACTAGAGGAGGATGTTCACTACACTCAGAGACTTTGCTCACTATCATAGAAACTGGAAACTAAGTGTGCAATTTCCCTTGTAATTTTTATTTCAGACATGTTCCTTTGTACTTAAGAAAGACAATCCCAGGTCACAGGCTGATTAAATACCAATCTAGTCTAGTCTTTAAAGAATTTATGTGTTTCAAAGAGCTAAGGATCTTCTTAGGCAAATGCTTAATATAAAAGAGGAGAGCAACCTCTACTCTCATTTTCAAAGGAAAAATGAAGCCTCTCCTTTTTTATTTTTCTTTACACATCTAGTAGCTTCCAACTGGAGGGAGTATAATGAACCAGTCATCCTTGCTGCTGTTCTTGGGCCTTCCGAGGCTGTACCTGGCCAATGAGATCAAGCAAGGCTACTGAGGCAGCCTCATTCTTTGCACAGAAGGATGTTTTGATGGCTGCCTTAAGCTCAGTTCCAGAAGATTTTGGTGAAATCTTCCTTCTAAAGCCTGGATGACTAGGAGCTTTAGCTCAAACTTTTTCTTTTTTTCAAATGAGACTCACATTACTTTCCTCATCTTTTCTCAGCCTTCACTGGTTTCTTCTTCATTTAATTTCAGGCTTCTCCTAAAACAAAATTTTCCATGTTTCATATTTATTGCAGGCACGTGGGGCAGACCCTGAGGATGCAGTCCCTATGGGCATGGAGAACACCACAATGGCCGAGAATGTTCATGAACATCCCCTCACTCACTCCCTCCTCATCACCCTATCTTTACTCTGCCGGCTACAGCAAGCACAGAGCAGGTACTTTGTCCTGCATTGTAGGTAATCCTGGTGACATATCTTTCAGGAGAACCTAGTTGATCGATGACGTTGTTTCCTATTATTAACTGTAAGAGTTTCTCAAGATCAGCAAACATGCCTTGAAATTTAGTTAACACACATGACTTAGCAATTTCTTTGTACTAAGAGTATATAATAAACTGTTTCCTGCGCCTCGGCCCACCTTGGGTTCCTCAGTCTCTGTCTGGGCTTCACCCGGCCCTAGCTATCTCGTGTCCCCTATCTTCTTCATCCACTGCTGCCCACTTCAGGACTCACACCCTTGAGAGGCAGGCCCCCAAAATATCACCTTGAAATTTGCTTCTTGGGATATTTGAATTAGCACACTGTGAGCATATAAGATAGTATAATCACTGTGGAATACTATCATTCAAAAGTGTTAATGTGGATACTCAGTGGTGGGACAACTCTATACATATCCAAAATAAAATTACATATCCACCACACTCTTTTAACAGCCTAAGTCTGGAAAGAACAAACCAGAATGAGTTCAGTGAGATACTGTAAATGACATAATCCAATACTACTTACCTATGAAAAAAGATGGAGGCTGTTCTCAGTCTACCAATATTCTGTGATTTCTAAGGCACAGTTTTAAGATTTGCATTCTACTATTGGCAGAAGCCAGTATATAGCATATGTAAATTTAAGAATTGGGAAAATAAAAATGATCTGCTAGTAATAAAACTGTATTTATCTTATTTGCTTCATGAAACACTGCATGATTACATACACATTGAGAAAAATATTATTTTAAAACTCTAATAGAGAGAATTTTGTTAAAAAAAGAAATAGACAAAACCAACTTTCCTCAATTTATATGTTTCAGTGAAATTCACAAAGAAATATGAATATATTACTGTCCAGTCAGTGACAGCTAGAGAAACTGATTTAATATAAGACATACAAATCTAAGAATTTATGACTTTGATTTACAATGTCCATCCACTGAATCCAGTGCCAAAGAATACAATAAGACTGTCTGTGTGTTGCAGACTAAGGGGCCCAGGCCAAGGCTTGTAAGATCTGGTTCGTTGTAAGTCCAAATCGGGCCCTCTGGGTCTGCAATGGAAGTCTGAAGGGCCTGCACTGGAAGTCAGGAGTCGATGTCCAAGGTGAAGGTGAAGACCCGAGATCCTCCGAAGAAGCAGAAGGGAGTTAGCTCCATTTTATTCCATTCAGGCCACAAGCCTATTGGTTGGGGTTGCTCTCCACCTCAGAGGGTCTCTTGTCTTTGGTAAAAACCCCTCAGCCACACTCAGAACTATGCTGACCCAATTTAGTTGGGCATCTCTTATTTGAATTGACACAATCAGTTAACTTTCACATTATAAGGTAAATAATTAATTACATTTAAATTAATCTCTTTGGAACTATGTGAGTACTTAAGTGTTAAATATATGCAAGTCTTAGTGAATGATGCCAAGAAGGCTAAATAAGACAGGTAAAAAAAAGAGCCCTATTTCTATGGAATTTAGACACACACACACACACAGAGAGAGAGAGAGAGAGAGAGAGAAAGAGAGAGAGAGAGAGAAAGAGAGAAGAGATAGGAGAGGGGAGACAGAGAGAACAGGAATATACAAATGTTCACGTGAGATGAATTAACTAAAAGAAATATATGAAGAAAATTAAATCTGTGAGAATCTACATAGCTTTGTGGTTTATTCATAAAAATAAGTTGCTATAGCAAATTTAATCTACTTCCCTAGCTTAGCTATTTGAAAATTCTAAGTAAAGATATTGCATTATTGAGAATCTCTGTTAGGAATGTTTACATGAGAAGAAGCAGAAGATCTCTGAAGACCACCCTAACCTGCTTCCTGCTAGACATTATTCAAAAGTTGCATTTCTTAAGTGGAAATCTGAAGAAGTTGGCACTATCTCTGTTATGATGTAATGAACACGCTTTTCACAAATTTTATAAATTAGTTTAAATATATACTTTTATAGCTATCTAGAATTTTAAGTAGCCAATAAAATCTAATTGATATTCCATATAGGTTAAGTGCACTAAGTAAAAACATTTTATAAAATTTATATAGTTTCTTAAATACTATATATTTTATTTTAATTTATTTCTTTTAAAAATTCTACCTTTAAGAATCATTTTAAAAATGAGTTTATATCTAAGGCATATTTAGAAAATGAAATATAAGTTACAAAGAATGCTAAGAAACAATCTCTTCAATACAAAAGTCCCTGTTAAGTGAAAGCTAAATATAGATTCATTGTGTATCCACTTGTTCAGATTTCTTGTATATATTCTGCTTGTTTTTCATGCTTCCTTCTACTTTGAAGTTTAGATTGACTTCATTACAAAATGTCACTTATTTTGAGTTTTTGCACAATAAATCAGTGTGTACTTAATGTAATTCTAAATAATTATATATATAATTATATATATTATATTTGATTATATATATTATATATATTATATTTGATTATATATTATATATATTATATATATTATATTTGATATATATATTTGATATATATATATATCAAACTGTAACTTGGCTTTGATTTTTAGTTCCACTTAAAGTTCTTAAACTTTAATTTCTCCACTTTATATTATTATGGATACTTGTAATTCACTTATCCTGCTGGATAATTTGTACTACAAGTATATGACTGTATTATTCTCTTAATGGATGGTTAGATTTTTCTCAGTGTTACTGCTATTACAAAAACTTATCTGATGAGCTATGTGTGTCTTGAGGAATATGTATGTGAAGCCTTTCCCTTTCAAGATGGAGTATTAGAATGTCTGTCTTTCAACATGCATGTCATCAATTTTCATAGATAGTGCCAAGTAATTTGCCAAAGTGTTGTACCAATTTGCTTTCTTGTCTGCCAGCACTGTGTAAAAGTTCTGTCATTTTATATCATCACCAATATTTGATATTTGAAAGCTATGAATTTTTATGACAATGTGGTTTGATGTAAAGTGTACTACATTATTTTTTTTTATTTTTTTATTTTCACACTGCTAATACGTTTCAGCAGATTTTTAAATTCTAATTCAAATTTCCCTTCTGTCAACTGCCTTTCTAGTCTTTGTTCTTGTTTTACATTTTTTTACTATCTCTTTTACTTGTAGAGTTTTATGCTGTACATTTACTACTCATATATTAGAAAAATTTTCAACTTAGCATTTTTATTTTCACTGCTTTATAATCATTTGATAAACAGCTTTTGATTTATGTAGTCATAATATATAGCCAGTTTTTTCTTTTTCTGTGTTTTGTACTTTTATGTCACTTCTTCTGTCCTCAATTCATAAGTATCATCCCTTAAAATGGCTTAAATAAGTTTCTAATTTTATCTTTTATATCAGTCTTTATGCAATTTGTGAGTGACTTGCAATAATGTAGGATGTACAATTTTTTGTTGGCAATTTCTCTATCATTCAATTATCAACTCTTCTAAACAGTTCGATAAGGATCAGCTTGTTTTGGTGCAATCTTCCTTGCACAGGACAGATCAAAATTTCAGGAGTAACCTATTACACTTAACATGTTTATTTCACTTTTGAATTAAACTTCTGGTGACTAGAAGGATTTTTCTTCTATTTTACTTTCTGATCCTGGTTAGACTCTCATGAGTTAATCTGATAATTTTTAATCTGATTTGTTCTCTGCATGATGCATTATATTCATAATTTTATTGTTTAGTGATGATCCTGGATATGAAATTTGAGTGCTTATTAAAATTAATATTAATTTAGTCTACCTAACTCCTGACATTCTCAGAACTTAAGATTTACATTTCAGTTAGTTTTAATTTATAAACCATTATACTCATTTAAATCAAGACAAGTTTTAATTTTTAAAACAAAAAAAATCACTATCACTCATTTTTCTAATCTGCAATTTCCTATTCAAAATGTTTGTTTTAATCTGTACTCATACCATCCAGTTTCTTAGATCCTCATCTATTTTATCACATCAAATCATGTAACCTGGGTTTATTACCTTTTGCCTGGGTTTTGATATAAATTATGAAATTTCATCCCCATGTGTCTAAAATTTTAGGAGGTTTTATTCTATCAACAACTGATTCTTGTGATGCCACTCATTTCTTGTGTGTGTGTGTGTGTGTGTGTGTGAATGTGTGTATTCTTAGAGAATATATAGTCATTATAAGGAGATATAACAACTGTCACCTTTCCCAGCCTTTCATAAAAATGGATATATCTGAAATTCTTGTCATGGAATGAAAAATAGGTAATTCTAAAACTATTTTAAAATAGTTATCTTTTATTTATAACCAAATAGTATCATTTTATACAATGGTTTGTTTTGGATACGGACACTGTCTTCTAAGTTTCCATAATAAGGTCAAACATTATTGATGATTGTTTGTTTTAAAAATCTCAAAGTCCAAGAATGTAGAGATTACACGATTACATTCCTCTCATTTTCTTGCCTAGAGCAAAACCTGTAGAAGATATTCAGGAGGTGGCTTTCATGAAGAACACGGTTCAATTCTGCCAGAGCCTGAAGGAGTAGTACTGTTCTGGGGGAAAAGCATAGCTCAATGCCCTGGAGGAATTTCTCTGTCCTGTGCAAGAATGCTGGAATAATTGTACAATGTGAAACTTTTTAGCACCTGGAAATTGGAAAGAAGATCTTGCACTCAAGGGTGGATGTCCCAGTGACTGAGAACATTCCATGGGGTTGGGAAAAATCACTCCTCCTTCTTCTGCAGGATGAAATTACATTTGCTATTTGAAGTTTTCTAGTCAGGAAAGAACCAATGGTACAAAAAAAAAAAAAGTAAATCAGATCTCCTTTGATGTTTTTTTGGTCCAAAGTTCAAGAATTCATCATAAATATGTATAGTAACAGTGCTATAGAAGCCAAAAATTGATTTTGGATACAAATCTTTAAGTCACATCTGAGTTCAATAATCTGGCCACAAAATAATATGCAATCCTTTAACTTCTGATTTCATCATCTGTACTAAAGAAATACTCAACTAACATATCTAATCTGTTTAAAATAATGAATGACAATTAATGAATTAAATGTTTATATCAGATGTTGTTAGGATGTGTATCGGTGTTATCTCCTTTCTCACCCTGAATCCAAGGAATGCGGAGAGTGCAATTTGTGAATCAGAAATAACCATATACTAAAAACTTGACATAAAAAAACATTATATTGATCAGCTCTTCAATTGTTTTTTTTTTTTTAATCTTTATTGGTACATCAAATATACACATCATGATTGCACTCCATAATGGGGATTTGTACCAGTATAAGACACAACTTAATTCTCATTTTTTTCCCATAGCCCTACCCACCCTACCACCCCCCCATATACATAAAATTTGTTTCCTTAATTTTTTGTTACAATCTCAACATTGTCCCCTTTCACCTTATTTTACATTGAGCATTTTCTATTTCACAATATATAACATACAATGCTAGGACTCATTTACATCTTCATTTTCTCATACCAGAGAAAAGATGAGATATGTACCTATCTGTGCCCTATTTATTTCACTTATGAGGATATCCTCAAGGTATGTCCATTTAAGT
>PVIR01011626.1:0-46712 GCA_004026965.1 Petromus typicus
AGGCTTATTTCCTTTAACACGATGTTCTCTAGTCCATATTGTCGCTAATGATAGAATTCATTCTTTTATATGGCTGAATGAATTCTGTTATACATTGTCTTTATAATTCATCAGTTGATGGACACAGGTTTTCTTGGCTATTGTGAATGAATAGTGCTGCAAAGAAAATGGAGGTGCAGAAGTCTATCAAGACAGAGACAGATTTATGTTCCTACCAGTGCTATGTAAGGTTTTCTTTCTCCTCATTGTCACCAGTACTTATCCTTAGTGTTTTGATGCTTATAGGGAGGAGGTGATATACCACTGTGGTTTTGATTTATTTCCTGGTGATTCACAGTATTGAACATATTTACCTGTACTTGTTAGATATTTGTCTTCTTTAGATAAGTATTCATTTAATTCTATTGCCTATTGTACTAGTTACTTTATCATTACTGGGACAAAATACTCAATACCTACAAGCTAGAGGAGGAAATGTTTATTTTTGGCTCACAGTTTGTAGAGGTTTTAGTTCATAATCGGCTTGCTCCAAGACAGGGTAGTATGGCAGAGGTGCATGGTGGTAGAAAATCACTTCTTGGCAAGATAGCAGTGTTCAAGGGAGATAGGATCTCTCTCTCTGTTTCTGTCTCTCAATGTCTCTTGGTCTATGTTTCTATCTTTCTGTTTCTGTCTCTCAGTCTCTCTCTCTCTCTCTCTCTCTCTCTGTCTCTGTCACTCTCCAGTTCATGTTCATAGTGATCCAACTCTTCCCATCATTCTTCACCTCCAAAAATATCACCCAGCTTTAAACACACCAGTGTACCAATCACCACACAACTCTAATTCAGTATCGCACACCCATGATCCAATCATCTCCAAAAACCCCACCCATGAATGCTAAGGCTTTGTGGGGACACTGAGATATAAATTATAATGCTTGTTATTTAATCAGTCTGTTGTTCTACTACTGAGTTGCTGAAGTTTCTTATATATAGTGGATATTATTACAGATACTGTTAGGTGTACAGTTTGTAAATGGTTTTTCCCATTCTGTGCTTTGTCTCTTCACTATGTGGTTGTGTATTTTGCTGTGCTTTTTATTTTGGTATAATCTTATCTATGTTATTGTTCTTGTTTCCTATACTTTTAGGAACTTGCCCAAGAAATAAAATGAAATCCTTGCCCCTTCCAGTGTTCTGAAGTATTTCCCTTTTATATTATTCTAGTATTTGTAAATTTGGGTCTTAGGTTTAATCAGTTTTGAATTAATTTTTCTTACTGCTGAGAGAGAGAGAGAGAGAGAGAGAGATTTACTTTTATTCTGATGCATGTTGTTTCAATTTTCATAGTACCAGTTATTGAAAAGATTATCCTTTGTACTCTGTATATTCAAATAACTTGTATTCAAGCTCACTTATTCTTTCTTCTGTTTGATCTATCCTGCTATTTATGCCTCTGTCATATCTTTAGAGTAATTTTTTCAGCTCAGAGATTTCTGTTTGATTTTGAAAATTGCTCCCACATCTTTGTTAAATTTTCTATTAGAATGCTAAATCATCTCCTCTGTTTGGTCTTGAAGTTTGTTGAATTTCCTCATGACAACTTTTAATTTCACGGAGTTCCTCCACACTCATTACTATCTGGTTTGTTTCCAGCACTCATCTGGACCTGGTTTCCTGAGAGCTCTCGAGGCTGTGTGGTTTGCACTGACATCTGAGCTTTGAAGGATTCGATATTTCTTACACTATTTCCAATCTTTGCTTGTTTCCTGTCCTTCCAGAAATTCTGAGCAGGCTGCTTATTGTCTCTGAGCCTGGAATCACATTTACTCTTTCATTACTCTGTGGGGATCACTTCCAGGCTTCCCACAAGTCTATTATTATTGCGCTGTTACCTGTTCAGTGCTACTTAGTGATCTAAGCCATGTTTGTCTTACTGTAGTGGATGTGTTGTTGAATGTGGAGCAAACATACCTCAAATAGGATGTCTGTCCTCACAAGCCCATTCTTTTGGTCTGTGGCAAGCCAAAACACTTCATCCATAGTCACTGATGGGTGAGAAGCTCTGAACCCACAGCGATATCACTAAGCAGAGCATCCTGGGATGGAAGACGGAAGAGTCTGCTCAGAAAGCATAGGAGGCAGTGCTGGAGGCCAGCGTCTGAACCAGCAGGCTGAAGATCAGGGTCTCCAAGGAGAAGACTCTGTGCCTAAGTCCAGGAGACAATGCTAGGCTGAAGCCCGGAGCTCTTCCAAAGAAAATAACGACCACCCTTAGTGAAAGTGAGGACTATAGCTCCTCCAAAGAGAACAGCCCAAATTCTTCCAAGGAAGATCAGTTGAAACCTTCCCTCAAGCCCATTCTTTTTATACTTTTCTGATAGCACTTCCTCAAAGTGGCCCTCGATGCCCAGAACCATGCTGATTCAGGTCAGTGAGGTGGTTGCCACTCCAGATGACAATTAGTGAATTCAACACCACAGATAGAAAAGACATGGTTCCAAAGGCTGATGCTAAGCTGTGTCTTGGCTGAGTCTCCTAGTGAGACAGACCTGCACAGCCCTGGGTGGGAAGGTGTGCCCCAGGCCTCCTCTAAGTCTGGCTGATTGCAGGATGAAACTTGACTCTATCCCATTGGTGTGCAGATATCCTTTACCTGGTGCCAAGCAGGTCTAGTGGTTCCACTCATGAACTCTGGCTTGGGAGCAGGGCCCTGTGTCTTCCTGGTCCTGGGTTTTGCCATGGTAGGCCTGTAACTGATCTCTAAGACAAAGTCCTGTGCTAACTTTCATACCCTGCTCCCCAGCGGTGTAGTCTTGTTCCTGTTCTGTTTTTTAACGTTGGCAGAGGAGCGGAGGGAGCAGTTTCTGTTACAGTGGCCCATTCATCAGGCACAGGTCCTGATATGTTGTCAGAATCTGGGTTTCACCATGATGAGCCTGAAACTAGGCTTCAAGTCTAAGGTCCAGAGTAGGCCTCAAGCAAGAAACATCTCTTTCCATGCTGCTTGAAATTGGGGGAAGGAGGAAAAACGACATGGTTCCATTTTCCTTCCTGCCTTTTTTATTACACTAAATGAGGCACTATACCCCCTTGTCTGACTTTCTTTTTTCTCAGAACATACCTTGGCGTGTGGACAGCTGTTCAGTGGCGTGTCTGTGGAGAGATGATTACCCTGGAATATTACTCAGCTGCCATCTTGCCTCACCTTGGAAATGAATAATACTTTTTAGATGCAAAGAACATAAAAAGATAATGTCTGTTTTTGAGAAGTTTGCAATTAATAGGACAAACATCCTTGAAAAACCTAATTTTATTTGAAGAAACTAAACTCAAAGAAATTTAAAAAGAACAAAATCTTGAGGGAAAGCACACAGTCCAGTTTAGTTACTAAGAAGCTCAGAAGTAAGACAGACAAATGTATTCCTTGTCTAATGTGCTTGACACTGACTATAATCTATTAGCTTTAGTAGGACCAAGCTGTCAACTTGATGGAGTGAAACAGGCAGCTTTGTTCCTTTCTGATTTGTAGACACAGTGGAGTTGGGTACTACTGGGCACAAATATTTAAAACTGTCTCTGTGATGTAGTGTTTATCACTTTTCAAAAAGATTTCAAGTGAAAATGAAGCTGAAGTGGTATAAAACTGGAAATAATTCATGAGTCTATCATATAATCTGGTAATCTTAGACAGATATTTGAAGAATTTTCTTGTGTTTCAAGTCAAAAAGGTTTAGTGTCAATGGAATGTAATGAGTAGGGCCCAAACCACTCTTACATGACTGGAAGCAATCAAATTATGCTCCAGAAATCTTCGTCACTATCCTCCGTGTGCCTTCCTCACTCTTTTCTCTGATGCTGTTTAAAGGATTTTCTTACTTGATCCCACATCCTTTCAGCAACTCACTCCTATAAAGTTAGCTACCAGTGCTAACTGCAGAGGTGCAGCACAGAAGCATGGAGGGCAGACCTCAGGGATAACATCTTTTTCTTATGTTTTACAGAGTGCAAGGCTGCTTTTATCTGTTCATTCTGTATGCAGCAGCTGTATTAACTTATCTTTCATGGACAGATTTTAAATGTAATGAAAATGGTAACACATTCGCCCATGCACGTATTCTATCCAGCACCACTAAGGATTAGTATGAGTCACTCACTTTCTTATATTACCCTCATGCAACTGTTGTCATTACCAGTTAGTTATTGTTATTAGCTGCTGTAAAATTTCAGAACACTTTGCAATCTTTCCAGTATTTGCAAACCAAGTATTTTATTTCTGGGATGCCAATGTTAGTGCTTCAGTATGGAAGAGAACTTTTTGAAGACTTAAATTTGAAATAATCTGCTCACAAAGAAACAGATGATAGCAGTGAGGAAGTACTTCAAATAGCCTCCGCACCTTTACTGTCCTCGTAGAATATTAATTTTTAATTAATGAATAAATAAATAAACATATAATGTAAAAATTAAATGCCTAGAAGCCAGAGTATATGATATATGAACCCATGACCACTGACAACAGATGATTAATTAATTAACTGTTTTATAATTTTTGTTGGTGTGCATAGATGATAATTACCATTTTTATTTACTTTAATAAGGGCCATAATACTAAAAACTGTAGCTGCCATTATTGTATACTAATCATGTGAAGACACTGTGTTGTCTTAGTTTAAATATTTCATTACTTGACACAATGATTGTGTTATCTCCAGTTTTCATTTCATAGATAAGACTTATTGCTTTGCCCCATTAAACACAGGTAGAAACTGACAGAATATGACTATTCACATTTCTGACCAACTCCAAAACCAAGCTGTCTGTACATGCATTTAAATGCTGCACTATAATTTATTACTTATCCTGTTATTTAGGTGTCTTTAGAAAGAAAGGTAAATTTATGTGTTGGTAATTTTAGAAGCATGTTTTGCTTATTAATGATTTCTTTTCTGTCTCTGAAATTTTAATTTTGTTTTCTTCCATAAAATTGAATCATTTTTTTCTGGGAATATAGTTTATTTATCTCTGTATTTCTAGTTCATGGCAGAGTTCCTGGCAAACAGTAGTAAATATTTGCCCAATGAGCAGACTTACAATTTTATTTTAAAATACAGATGAGACTGTGCATATAATTTGCTAATATCTATTATCAAATAACAGTTTGAGAAAGTCAATTACAAATATCACCCTAAATTAATAATTCATTTCTGATCATCAAGTTCAACAGCTCCATCGTGTTTTATGTATATTTACACCACTATTATTTTATTCTGAAATTTCAAGCAGCTTCTAATTTATAAGCACTTTTATCAGTGTTTAGAGACAGAGCCCCACACTTAGTTCTTAGACATAGCTCTCAGTAATTATTGGAGACAGGATATTGCTATTTAGAGAGTACATACTTAGAAGGGTGCATCAGTTTACATTCTCACCAGAAGACAAGGGAAATAAAATCAAACTTAGATTAAACATAATTTTTGTATTATTTCAATAGTTTTTTTTTTTTTTTTTTTTGAGACAGTCTCACTTTTGTAGTTCAGGCTGGTCCTGAGCTCAGCCTTGAGCTCACAGCAATTCTCTTGCCTCTGCTTCCCAAGTGCTGGGATTACAGGTGGGAACCACCACCAGCATTGTGGTATGTGGTACTGATTGCTGGTGGGCATGAGTCTCCATGCCAGCCTTGTTGTATGCGGTTACCAGGAATCAAACCCAGGCCCTTGCACTTGCAATGTAGGTGCCAGAACCACTGAACTAAATCCCTGGCCTTCAAAAGGTTTCTTATTGTAGAGTATTTTGATCCTACCTAAACTATGCATAAGAGTGTGTTGATAACATGCTGCACAAAGATGCATACTTGTAGTAATTTTAGTTTTTAGAAATAGGCCTAAGAAATATAAAAAGTTTCACAAAGTTCAAGAATTTTTAAAAATTCAATTAGCAAATGGCCAAAAAATACTAATTTTGGGGGATACTAAATACTAATCTAAGGGGATATGACACTTCTCTGAAGAAGATGTAAGAATGAAAATAGGATCAATGTAATTAGTCATTAAAATCTCAACAGAATACCACTATATATTAGAAAGGTTAGAAAACAATGAAAGAAAATGTAAAATCCTAACCAACAATAGCAATTCTGGGGAAGGTATAGAACAACTGAAACTATCATTCTTTGTTGGGAGGATACAAAATGGCACAACTACTGTGAAAAGCAGTCGAGCAGAACTTAAATGTGTTTGTACTGTATAATCTAGAAATCCTACCCCTACATAGAAGCATGCCGCATTGTACCTCAGACGACCATGGGACATTAAGCTGGTGTGATGTGGCCTGGCATGTGCAGGTACATGTATGTGGATGAACACATGAATATGTACTTATTATAATCACTACTATTGCCTTTTGCTCTAAGACTTAGGTACTAGATGGCCCGTAGCCTAGTCCTGGCCTGTATTGGACTCAAAAGAGAAAAATAACTTAACTGTGGCTATATTTGTCTTTCCTTGTTGTAATTTACCTCTCTGAGGATGCAGAACAGAATATGTTCCTTTAGATTGAGCAAGGAACTGATATAAAGTCACTTAGTTTTCTTCAAAGTTAGAATGTAAGTTGATTTTTGTATTTCTCACTAAATAACTTTTCCTATTTTACTAAGTCATAGAGAATTGCAGATGTATAAATTTCTCATAGCTCTCATCTTTTGAAATCTTGTGCAATTTGTATATTTTTGTCATACGTGTTTGGAAACATAAAGTTATACTTCAATTAGAGATATGATTACCTCAGTATAATATTAATAAAATTATAACTAAAAGCTGATTCAAGTTCCTCTGAAGAAATACACATTTAAATTAGAATCATATCATTGCTGTTTTACTGGCTTTTAAACTAAATCAGTCCATAGAAGAAAAAAATAGAAATGAGATTGCACATTATTCTTTAGATGATTTTTAGCTTTGGTGTTTTCAAAGAAATCTGTATTGGAGATTGAATGCAGGACCTAATGCTCCTTAGACATCAGCTCTATCATGGAGCTACATCCCCAGAATTCCTCACCCTCTTTTTCTATTAAGAGATAGAGCACTCACAGCCCCAAGCAGGGGACAGCAGGTGTGTCTTCTCTGTGGTTTTGGTTTTCCTTCCCCTTCAGTGGGATAGACTAACTCATCAATGTGGCCCTTGGGTTTGCAATACTCCTCACTCATGCTCCCTGAGAGTAGGAGTTGTAGGTAGGTGTTCCCGTTCCTGGCTTAGCTTTGATTTGGTGTGTGGGTACCAGAGAGGACAGATTATTTGAATATTTTGACTTTATAGTTTGAACTCAGATAGGGAAGGCTTGTCAAAGTTGGCTGAAAGGCATAAGGACAGTAGCTCTTTACAAGGGGAACATCTCTATTCATCCGAAGGGATTCGCACCCTGTTTGCAATCTGGAATGAGAAGATGTTTTTGATACATAGGCTTTTTACAGGTTTTATCACTGTTGGTGAACATATATCCCTGGATATTCATTATACACAAAGTGGTGAGGAGACTGCAAAGCTGTTAAAAGGAGGGGAAAATAGGACAAACATTAATATTTATGATGACATTGAGGCAATAGCAAAGAAAGGATAGAAAGAAAATATCTTTCAAATTGAGGTATTTTTCCTTTATGAAATATTTTTGCATAGACTTTTTAGTAGCTATTCTTTCATACCAATTTCTGTCACTTTAAATAAAAAAGATAAGAAATATTCATATTGCTAATAAAAAAGCTTAGAACCAGTTTTAAGTTATTACATTAACTCAAAAAGTTACACAGTTTCAAGTATCACTGAAAAACAGAGTGTAGTCAATTAAATTATGCTTATTTCACCAAACAAAAGAGTTTATTTTATTTAATTATAACAAATTAAGGACTTTTTTTTATTAGACAACAGGTCCTAGATTATGGCGAGGAGAAAAGTAAACCCTGACAACTCAGTGACTTCCAACTACAAAATTTACTTTCTACCATTTTCCTTGCCTTTCATCAATTAAAAGATCTGCCTGCTCCCCTCCTCCACAGCTCTTTTCTTGTCTTGCAAGTTTTTAAAGTCTATTCCACCAGCATGGAAAGAAGATGAAGAGCCCTAAGGTGACACTCTTGTTCTTAACCACCTCAGGCTATGGGGACCCAGCTGGTCACACACTCACCTTGTATTATCGAGGGCTGTTCCTGTGGCTGCCCCAAGATGGGAGGGAGCTTGTCAGGAAATGAAAGGCTGAACATATGGCATTGTTTTGCCACATACTTAGGAGACATTTATGGTATGATCAAATTTCTTTTAAGATAAACAAATCTATTCAATATGAGAAATTAACTCCATAATAGACTCATTTGATTTTTTAATTTCTAACCATTATTTTATGAGAACAATCCCCACCCCAATGTTTGGTCAATTGGTCAGAGAGCCTCAAATACACTTGCTCTAGTCCCACTATTCTCCATTATAGACTTGGAAGGACATGAGTCATGAACTTGGTGGCTGATGCAGAATATATCTAAAAAATTAGTATGCCTATATAGTAGATGTTCTGTTTGAATTCCTGTGAAACAATATCATTTCTGGACCATTTGAATTAATTATTTTCTTTGTTGATTTGCTAATTTATTCATATACTCAATAATTTTTTTTTTTTGCATCTGAGAAAATAGACCAGACACTTTGGCAGAATTTAAGGATAAATATGAAAATAAAACAAAACACTGCATACCCACCCCTTAAGAAAGTTATAATGATGAATAGTACCTGGTAAGAAAGATTAGGTTTTGTTTCTTCATTTAGGGGCATGTGTGTGTGTGTGTGTGTGTGTGTATGTGTGTGTGTGTGTATGGATGTGTTGAATTGTGGGAATTTATCTTCTGACTGTATTAAGAAAGGTTTTAAATCATAGACCTCTACCTCTGACTATGACAGATCAGCATGGGGTAAGTAGCATGCCTGAGACAAAAACAGAACTAATTAATATAACCAACTTAGCTACATGAGAAAATCATTGATATTGGTAAACCTCTAACCAGATGAATTATATAAGAATACAACATGTTACAAATCAGGAATAAGAGACATCATCAACTACAGATTTTGTAGATCTGAGAAATATAATCAAAGGATATTATAAGCAACATTATTTCAGTACATTTGATTAAAGGGAATAAGTATATTTTTGAATGACATAAACTGTTAAATGCTAATTCAAGAAAAATACCTTCAAAACTACAATTATTTATATTTATTACATAATTGAGTTTGCATTTGTAAGACTTTATACCAAGAAAGCACCGTGAAACTCTATTAAATATTTAAGGAAAAAACATTTCCAATTCATTGTAAAATTCTTTAGAAACTGAAGAAATTGGCTATTCTCTGATTTATTCAATACATTATCATAAGCCCAGAATCAGAAAAAAATCTTTAGAAGAGTATAAAATACCTACACGATGTCTTTTAATGTTAGATGCGAAAACAAACAAACAAAAAAACCCAAAACACCAAAAAAAAAAAAAACCCTCAGTAAAAGTTTAGCAAATCAAATTCAACAACAAAGCATGAATGTGGAAGATAAATTTAATTGGATAAATTTAATTAAGTTGATTGGCTTGGGAGGGGATTAGTAAACCGCACCTCTGGGCGTCCAGGTGGGGCCTGGTGGTGGTGCAACCTGGGCTACAGTACATTGTCTCTCCTCCATGGTGATGTTCCCTCTTCAGTCAGCTACAGCCTGTGCACTGCGCCTGTTTGGATGTCTGCCACACCCTCCTCCTATGATGGCTCTGCTTTGGGGTCAGCTGACCATGACTGAATCCTCTGAAATCATGAGCCAAGTTGAACGTTTTTCTTTAAGCTGGGGTGGGGGTCTATTACTGGGTCTCAATGAGGAGAAAGCTGACTAGGACACTTATCAGGTCCAATCTGTCATGGAATGAAAGCTCGCTTTGACAGTTAAAATTAGTGAAGATAAGTCAACACATTAGAAAACTGAAAAAGGATAAAAATGTTATGATTATCCCAGTAGAATATTAAGAATGCAGCTGAAAAAATACAACTACTATTCCCCATAAAACCATTAGCAAAATAAGAATATGCCTGATGCACCCAATTTGACGAAATATATCTATAAAAATCCCACTGCTAACAAAATTCATTTGATTGAAAGATTGTTTCTCTTCTGTGATCAGGAACAAATCCCTCTGTTACTATTTCTGTTTAGCCTTTTAGAACTAGTAGATAAGTTACTACTAGAAGTAGAAAATACATTTATAAAGGCGGTAGAAACAGGATCAATCATAAAATTAATCATATATATTGATATATCAACAAGAATGTTCACAAAGTGAAATTTAAATTATCATAGCACTAAAATTATTAAATATGACAAAATAATATATATATATATTATATTCTATATATACATAGAAAGACTATACAATGTTACTTGTGAAAATTAAAGAAAATCTAAATAAATTGATAGATGATCAATATTGCTATTGTACCACTTTTCACCCAAGTGGAGACTGAGAAGAGATGCCTTCTATTCAAGTACAGTACTTGATAATTATTTAGGAAGAATCAGGAAAATCCAAGTCACTCAAACCCAACTGATCTCTGAATAAGGGAGACTGTGGTTTACAAATCCTAGGAAAGACTGGGGCAAAATTTACAGAAGAGGCCGGTGATGAGATAAACATCTGAGCTGAAATTGCTGTAGGGAATCATGCTCTGTTTGCAACTCATTTTCACAGAGGCAAAGAAGCTGCTGGAATGGACTTAGTGATAAGAAGTAATTCAAAGAGTAAATCTGTCATAATACTTTTTAATGCGTATCACCAGTTGAAAGTACAAACTCAGAATCAGTGAGTAGCTCAATCTAGGTCAGAGTTTTAGCTTTATCATTGCGAACATGCAGAACCTGCTGAGCCCCTACGTGTCTACCATCACCTAGAGCATTTCTTCAGGGATCAAAATGGTGGTGGGGAGATACATCCACACCACAAAATGCTTGACAACTGGAACTCAGGAGCTAAACTTCTAAGGAGGAGAGGACACTTCTCTCATTGTTTACACAAATTTTGTAGAGTCTTGTAGGGCTTCTTGGACACTCATCCCAAGTATTGGGCAAATGAGTAAATGAGCTGGAAAAAGTAGCAGGTGGCTTTAAAACACAGAGAGAAAACAGAAACTGCTTGGAGAGCTCTATCCAATAGTGCGCTGTCTCCCGGAAGTTTTATTGATCTCCAGGGTTTGATGAGAAAAGGCTCCTATCTGAAACTGAGACTTCTACTGCTATGTGACTTGGTTGCTTCTGGTTATGATGAAGAATGGACCACAGGTCAGCCGCAAGGAGCACAAAGGAGACAGAAAAAGGAGCTCCTTCTAATACATGTGTCAGACTGAGCCAGGGCTGTCAATTTTATGTTCAATTTTGATATTATGAACAAATTGGAGAAATCTGCTTTCTTGCAAAGATAGCTTTTTTTGAAGCCATTGCCAACCTTGATACAGTAGTAGAGTCATATAATGTTGGGAGAATTATAACCCAACTACTGTGAGACTATTTGCTATTTTACACCTTGGAGACTTACTAAGAAAATGAAGCTGAAGTAGAAGGTAAGGGAAATCAACCAGTCTCCCAGATTTTGTGTGTCTCACTCTAAAATGTACCCATAACAGCTGTTCTTCACCTTTCCCCTTAATCTTTGTGGTTTATGATTTACAAGATGTATATGTTAATTTTCTTAGAATTTCTACTTTATTTTATTTTTTATTTTTTTTGTCATCCATTGTTTGCTTGTTGCTTACACCTTTGGTTGATTGCCCAAGCCATGTTAAAATTTGAGAGAGGGGAACAGTGTGATGTCTTCACATTTAGTTTTCTTTGATGGGACATTTTCATTTTCGCAGGCAGGGCCTCATATTCCTGTTTTGTGCATGCTGAAATTACACTTGCTTCTATACTGATTGCCAAACTTGTATTCCTTTCTTTTTCTTTTTTAAAATTTTTATTATGGCTTTTTTAAAAAAAATATTGAGCAACAGAGTCAGTTAGTTAACAGTTAGAGATTTCCTTGTTTTCACCTTGAGTTGGAAATATATGTTTGTAGAATTGTTATACAAGATAAAAATGGTGGATATAATACCTTTGCTATATTGCAGCCTAAATATAGTGACACACAGTACATTTGCTATAGTGCTTATATAGCCAAATAAGATGCCTAGATATGTTTTTTTCTGGTGTGTGGTAAAAGTGACAGTTGGTTCCAGTCATATATGTAGTTTATTGTGTATATATGAAGGTTTGAGATACCTACAAGGCTGTCATAGAAACATACACCTCTGGGTATCCCTGTCCATTGAACCATAGATGTTTGTGGAATTTACAATTTCAATGTGCATATCTTGGACAAAAGCTGACAAAGTTTCCTTCAGACAAATTTACAGCATGAATTAATCTAGAGGAAAGTCAGAGATGATTCACATTACATTCATTGTTTTTAGAATTATCTATTATTTCTTCTTTTATTTTGGCAACATTAATTGTACATGTGTTTAAATATTGTAAACAACCTAAGAACAAATGTACAAATAAAAGTGCATTAACATGTGTTATTTAATTTCTATCACTTCATGTGCACTGAGGGCAGAGTAAAACAAAGATCCTGTGTGTTCAGCTTTATAAAGTCATTCATGTTTGTGGATTTTCTATATTTACCTAATATGCATGTGCTATAACAGCAGTTAATGGGAAAATAGTTTCAGATAGTGCCTAGTTTTGCTCAATGTCTTATGAAGTTTTCATGAACAATCCAAGCATAATAGTTAAGGTGTGTAGTAAGTGGGCATACAATTAATAAAATTTTTATAAATGGAAACAAATGTGTACTATCACTTTTTCTTAAACTTCATTTAATTTTATTTTCCTTAAGTTTAATTTTAATAGGAAATATATCTGATGCTCTTAGGCATGTCAGTATTTGATTTAATGGATACTTCCATTTTTCATTTACATGCAAGATATGCCTTCGAAATGTGACTGACTTTGATATGTAATTTTCAATACTGTTTTCTTTGGCTGTGGTTGTAGTTTGGATCTCGGATTTCCCTTTATCATGGGCTAAAGGTTTTCCCCCCAGCCCATGGAATTATGAGAAGGCCATGGAACCTTTATGAGGCTGGTCATGTTGGAAAGAACGTGGATAACTGGAGCTATGCTCTTGAAGAGGATACTGAATCTTTAGTCCCTTCTTTTCTCTGGCTTTGGCTCCTACTCACCATGGGGTGGACAGGTCTCCTGTGTCATGGACTCCTTCCGTGATGCACCATTCCACCACAGTGCCAAAACACACTAGATCAAATGGCTGGACAGAAACCTCTGACATAGTGAATCAAAGATAAACTTCCTTTTAAGTTTATTATCAGGTTTTTTTTTTTTTTTTTTTTTTTTTGAGACAGGGTCTCACTTTGTGGTTCAGGCTGGCCCTGAGCTCAGCCTCCAATTCACATCACAGCAATCCTCCTGCCTCTGCCTCCCAAGTGCTGGGATGACAGGCGTGAGCCACCACGCCTGGCACTGTGGTATGTGATACTGACTACTGCTGGGCATGAGTCTCCACGCCCAGTATTGTATATGGTTACCAGGGATTGAAACCGGGCCCTTGTGCTTGCAAGACAGGCACCAGAACCACTGAGCTAAATCCTCGGCCCTCAGGTATTTTGTTATAGCAATGGAAATATGACTTATACAGTTGTATTTATCAATTTGTAATGCTTTGAAATTTTACTATTAATTGTAAAAAATAATTTAATATTGCTCATAGATCACTGAAAATTTGTCATATTCATTGATGAATAGCTATATATATGAATATACTAGAATATTCTAAAATATTTTTAAGAAATAAATGCTGGAGGAATGAATAAGTAGATATTTAGGGTTTTAGAATATATGTACTGAAGAACAGAGGAGAGAGGAGAGGAGGAGAAAGTTGCTGGAGAGGTTAGAGCCCAGTGAGTCAGTCATTGGTCTCATGACAGCTATTTAGGCAGAGATGAAAATGAAAAGCCCTTACCTTCATATGAGTTAATAACCAAAAGTGACTAAGAGGCTAAAAGTAACTGAGGACAGTAAAGCTAGCTAATGTCTTTATATTTTGATTAAGCACTTTCTGAATCATATTTTATGTGTTTAATACTTGTTCACTGATTAACAACATGCCTTTTAATATTTTTTAAATTTGTCAGTTATTGAGAGGTCTTTGAATTGTATGTGAAGAAATTTATCTACCTAAAAAAGGAAACTTTTATTTTCCATTTTAAATTATAGGTAAAATAGGTACAGGGGTTTTTTTTATAAATTAAACAATTGCATTTACTATCAGCTAATGTTGAACTGATCTCATAGGAAAATAATTTTATAATTAGAGTGAATATATATTTGGGATATTAAATATATAAATGAGCAATGACCAGGCTATAAATAAAAATATAACGCCGACCCACATCTTCTTTGGGAAGTAGGCCTGAAAGTCAACCTGAAATCTCTCTGTAGCAGTCTGCCTCTGATGGCCAAGACCTAATCAATAACTGCCCTCATTTGTGCCCTAATCTAAGACCAACAGAGAAAATGATATTTGCTGTCCGATACCCAGTCACATAGGACGTACCAATTCTAGGGAGCCAGAGTTCAGCTTCTGGTAACCTCTGGTCAGAACGCACCGGAAACCGCCCCCTTTCCAGTTTGAAGCTGTAACAGTCCCGTGGCTGCCTCTTAAATACTAAATGCCAGTGATGAGGCTGACTCTGGCTGTCGCAGACTCTGAAAAAGAACCTTTTGCTTGTTCTCACGTGGATGGCCTTCACCTCTTTCCATATCTGGAAATAGAACTGTATGACATGTTATAAAACCCAAACAAATCTCATTTTAGAACTCCAAATGAAATAAATAACAATTTTAGGCTATAATTTCTCCAAAGTTAAATAATCTCATGACAGATAGTAAAAAACTGGGTGAATCTCAACTCGATATCGAGAAGCAGTCAGTTCTAATTTAAACACTGCTCAACACCTACTCCTTGGTTTTCCAATATTATTTTTCACATTCACATTTGAGAAATAACCTACGCCAACTGACAGTTATTTTAATATATAATTTATACTGGTTCTTTGAGCCATTAACCCAGGATCATACCTGATAATTTAAAATTTTATCCAGAAAAGAATTTTAACTTTCAGTTATTTGGATAGGAATGCCCAATATTTAGATAAGAAATTCAATTATCTTTTCAGAGAAGCCAAGATGATTAGAGTTCAGACAGCCAGAAGCCCTGCGTCGTTTCACAGACTGCAGAACTGAACAATTCAATTTTTAAGTATGTATTTTTTTAGGAAAGTAGATGTGCCTTCTGAGCCATAAACATACTACTGCATTCATATTTATTGTTTCCTAAAAACATTAAATCTGCCCTATTAAATAACAGGTGCAATTAACTTTATAAAATCACTCTGAAGTTTTTCCTAGACTATTATTTATTTATATTCAAGTGCCAATTGTGATAAAGCGATGGCACGAGAACTGTTTTGCCAGCTTTAATAAGAGAGAAAAATGAAAATAAAACCAAATGATATGTTTCAATCAAGAAAATCATGGGGCCGGGGATTTAGCTCAGTGGTTCTGGTGCCTGTCTTGTAGGTACAAGAGTCTGGTTCGATCCTTGGTAACCATATACAACAATACTGGGTGTGGAGACTCACACCCACCAGCAATCAGTCCCACATACCACAGTGCTGAGTGTGGTGCTCAGGCCTGTAGTCCCAGCAATTTGGAGGCAGAGGCAGGAGGATTGCTGTGACTTGAAGATTGAGCTCAGGGCCAGTTTGAACTACAAAGCGAGACCAAAAAAAATGTCAGTTATTCTCTAGTCATTCTCAACTGTATGCTTCATGATAACAATAAATGCAAACACTTACATGGATCAGTACAAGCTGTTATTGATGCCTAAGGCCAATTTGTGGCTTTTTCTGGGGAATAAATCAGAAATTTTAACAGGTTTGACTAGTTGCTTGCAAAAGCAAATCTTTTCAAGACTATATTGCAAATAGATATCAGTCAAATTTCCCTAGTTTTGTGTAGATATATTAATTGGTTGAGTTATTTACTTTTTAACTATTTTAATGCAGTGAGGGGCAATACTAAATAAAGTATAAATAATAACAGAAAAAAAATTGGAAAATTCATACACAAAATGGGCTCACCTCCATGCTCAATTGCCTATATAATTTTATATAAATGTATTTTGCATATTGACCCATAAGTTTATTTTCCTGCTTTCCTTTATAGATTCTTTTTCCAGATCTTCTAATCCTTTGTGATTATTGTAAACTTGAGAACATTAACTGCCACATTTGAAACTCAAAGAAATAGTTGCCTGTGTGTAGAATGTTCAAAGCATGACCTTTTTCTTTCTCTCTTTTTTAGGAGTTTGTCTTTAAAGCTATATTTGTTATTTTGATACTACATATTGATTTATAAAATAATCAACTCAACAATCTTTAGCTTATTTATAATAGTGATATATTTATTTCCATGGGTGTGTTGAATAAACTCAATATAAAGAGTTGTAACTCTGGTCCAATAAATCTAATCCAAGACTTAGAAAATGCAAAGTAAAATAAATCAGTGGATCAGGGTCAATAGTGTACATTACTGGTGGGCAAGAGTTGGATGATAGTTCATCTCTGCGCAGGAATAAGTGTTCTCTGTGAATAATCCATAGCTATAGTAATAGCTTATTAAAACAAATGGAAAAGTGGACATATTCTCTGCTTTTATGGATGATATATCACTTATGAGGTTATTATTTTTATGAAATTAATACCTAAATTAATACTTAAATATCTTCTTAGAAAGTGACTGGTTATGTGGGAATCAACTTGTAAAATACTACTCAAAAATATATGAAAGAATATTGTGAATATGACTGAAAATATCAAATTTCAAATATAATATTAAAGTACAAATTTGGTGAGTGATTCATACACAGACTTTACAGAGGAAAAGATTGTAATAAAAATAACTACATAATATCAACTATATATTCTAGAAGTCATTTAGTTGATATTGTGAAAAAGAAAATATTTAAAAGAAATGGAATGTAGGGGTAAGTAATGAGGGGAAAAAGAATGTGATAGTAATAAAAAAAAAAGAAAACAAAGTTTATGTATATAGGGGGCACGGGTTGTTGGGTGGGTGGGGGAATGGGAAAAATGAGAATTAAATTGTGTCATATACTGGTACAAACTCTCAATGTTAAATTCGATCATGATGTGAATATATAAAATACCAATAAAGATTCAAATAAAAAACCTTATATAACAGTTTGCTTGATACCAAGTATCTCATTTAATTTGAAACAGTAATTTAAAATAATCTATAGTAAAACACATTACAGTGAGTGTTGGGAGCCGTTTCCTACAGTGTCATGGCTGCCCATGCAGGAGAGAAAAAGTTGTCCTGATTTCTGGATCAGATCCCAACATTGTCTACTTTCCTCAAGGATAATTACTGTCTTTGCCAGATTAAACTAAGAACCTTGACACACCCTCATACCAGATTAAACTAAGAACCTTTGCACATCCTCATACCAGGTTAAATTAAAAACCTTTACACACCCTCGTGCTAGATCAAATTAAGAATATTGTCAGTGCACCCCGCCCACCAGTTCTTTCACTAACTTTCTTTTCTGTACACGTGAACGAAGCTAGTTGGCTCAAGGGCGGTACTTAAGAAATGTATAAAAGAAGGCTGTTAAATAAACGTGGCGTTCATTCAGTATTGACTGATGAGCCCTTCCAAGTCCCGCTGTCCTGTCTTTACTTATTTCTCGATCACCCCATTGCTCTGCCCGGCTGACACTGCCATACCCAGTGGTGAGACCGCAGCAAGTGAGTTGACTTGTGACTGACAAAAGATGTATGGACATCCTAATCCTTCCTACCTGTGAATGTACCTTAATTAAAAAAAAAATCTTGCCAGATGTAACTAAATTAAATGGAGGAAAGCATTTTCTTTCTTTTTTTTAATTGAAATTTTTATTGGTACATTACATATACGCATCATGATTGCACTCCATAATGGGGATTTGTACCAGTATAAGACACAACTTAATTCTCATTTTTTTCCCCATAGCCCTACCCACCCTACCACCCCCCTATATACATAAAATTTGTTTCCTTTCTTTTCTGTTATAATCTCATTATTTTTCCCCCTTCACCCTATTTTACCATTTTCAATTATCAGGTGGGCCCTAAATCAGAAGGAATATGTCTTGGTGAGAAATATGAGATAATACTCATGAAGACAGGTGGAGATCTGAATGCCCAGGGTGCCTGAGGCAGCCACAGTTGTCATGGCATAGACTGGCTCTTGAAACTCAAGCCTCAGAGCCAGGGGTTTAGCAAAAGTGGTACCACACCTACTTTGCAATCATAAGGACCTGAGTTTGATCCGTGGTACAAAAGCTCAAAAAACTCAAGACGTAATGCCTGATTTTGAATTTCTGGCTTGCAGAGAATGTATGTTCAAAATTCTTTTCAAACTAGAAGAAAGTTACAGTAATTTGGTTAGACAACTTGAGTAAATGAATATATTTATACATAAATTAATATGTCAGCATGTGTGGTTACACCATATATTCAGCAAGTTAAGTGGAGGAGTAACTAAATTAGCAGTCATTCCTTCTTGGGTCTGTATTCACATTCTTAAAGAAAATCAATTGAATTTGCAGTGGGTATTTTTTTGTATGTTTCAATATCTTTAAATATAGTAAAATAAGTGGATATAATAAAGTAAAAACATATAACACAAAGTAAGAATTTAAAACCTACTTGAAATTTAACAATCTATTATATTTAGTGAAAATTGTTGAGGCCGAAGTTTTTGGAAGAAAGACCTATGGGAAATGTTTAACTGCTTGAGCAGAACATAGAAAATATTAACTAAGTGATTTTAACTGCTGAGAAATTGAATTTCCAACAACTACAACAGTATTTGTCTAAGGAACTGCATTTATTTATGCAATAACTAAATAAATAAAGTCAAATAAATGACTTTGTATTTGGGGGAAATATTTTTATACTCAAAGGCTGACTCGGGAAAATACTCCTAATTCATCTGCTTAAACTTATCAAACTTATCTATTTGAAAGTGCAACTGACATATTTAGTTCAGATACTTGAATCTTTTATATTTACTTGGATCTCTCTTCTATTCAAAATATATTTTAGAATAGAATATATTTTAGAATAGAAATATGTAGTACATATGCTTAAAATAGCTCTATTCGAATTATACAAAATTTACTGTCATTGTCAAAATTTTTAGAATAATTATATGTAGGTATATGTCAGAATTTTAAACTCTTCATAACTTCAAAGAAGATAGAATTTGCATAAACAAACAAAATGTGGTGTGAAGCCAAGGGAAAGAAAAGAATTAAAATCTCACTTTGGATAAATGTCTAATTAATCATTGTTCACTAATTAATTCAACCCTTTTAGTTCTAGTGTGAGCTTTTCTTATTTGATAATAGAGCAAAAATAAATGGAGTTTCAGAACTGCATTTTGAAGATGTTGTGTCAAAGTAAAGGTTATCTCCTGATGAGATTTTTAATTAATTAGAGTTAAGTTCAGTAGAGGTGTAATATGAAAAAAAATTCCACGTAAATATGTTTCACAGCACTATAATTCTGATATTCTGCTGAGAAATATGTTTGTAAGGTAATATGAATATGTTTTAATAGCTGGTTTCTATGTATCAAAATATTTGGTTTGTTTTGTAAATTTTTATTGCAGATGAAAGTAGTTATATGGGGAAAATATCAGACATATGTTTGAGTGTTCTGCCTATCCTTGGTTTGAGTCTATATTCTACAACCTACAAGAGTGAATGATTGCATGTACAATGTATCATATAGTAACTGAAATAATAAATACTTGGCAGAGTTTACTTCTAGGCAGAAAGGAAGGCACAGGGCTATGATCTCAGCACTCAGGTGCAGGAGGACTTCAAGTGTGAGCCCAAACTGGGTAATTTAGCAACTTTGTGAGAACTTGTCTCAAAACAGAAAAAAAAAAAAAAGGCTAACGAGGTAGCTTAGTGTGACACTTGTGAATTTAAATAGCTACTATTTTAAAATAATAATCAATATATTAATCATTTAATTTATTCTTAATTCACCTTTGCGAGTTTTTGAAAGAATGAGGCGGGGTTCATTATTCATCCTTACATTTTAAAATCTGAAATAAAATTAGGATCTTGGTGGATATTAGTGAATCTGTTGATGATTGAAAATGTGTATCTTTTATTAATTAGAAAATTGGAGTAGGAAAGATGAACTGAAAATAAAAGGATTGAAATAATATGAGTAAAATTATAGCAATAATAATTACTATATTATTATAATATTTAAATTAATAAAATATTACTGTATTAAGTACTATTAAAATATTAATATAGTACTCTTATTATAATAGTAATTTTTTTCAGAACTAGGGATCAAACTCAGGCCCTTATGCTTCCAAGGTAGGAGCGTTACCACTTGAGTTAAATTCCCACCCCTTGAAATAATTAGAGCAATGATTAATTACGTATTTATGCATAGTGAGATTTTAATCCCTTCATCCCCCTGGCTTGGTGTCACACTGTGTTTGTTTAATGTGCACGTGTGTTCTTGCATGATGAGATGAATTCTTAACTGCAACTCTTGTTTTCCCAAGTGATGCTAACAACAGAGTGTGGGTATTTATAAAAACCTCTACTTCTGGCTTCTCACTCTCTTCAGCACCACTCACTTTTGTGCTCATTTCAACTATCCTGACCATTACCAGTATCCAGATTGTCATCACGTGGAAATCTCTTTTCCTAAACTTGTCAATAGCAACACATCCTATTTGGCTACTACTCTCACTTCTTTTTCCTTATGTAACTAAATCTTTGCTCTCATGGAATTCCTGAGGCCATGATTAATCATTTAATTTGTCTATTTCTTATTCATTGAGTCCTTATCCTCATTCCTCTTTCTTTTAGCACATGTCATGATACATAAAAATTAAAACTTTGATTTCAATCAGTACAAAAATAGTTCAAATCTAATCAAAGCAGGAAAGGTGAATGAAAACTATGAGAATGGCAGAGCTCAGCCAACTATTGTGGAATATTGGAAATAAATGATTGATTGTAACAGAACTGGCTATCCAGTAGGACTCCCATTAAGGTATTTTTGTCATGTACAAAAATAAAGCCCTACTTAGAAGAGCAAAATTTGGGGTATTTTATACTATTGAGGTATAGAATTTTGTAAACAAAGCAAATATTTTATGTATTTCAGAACTTTATATGTACATTTACCTATCTCTTTATAACCTGGCTTTGTCACCTTTCCAGTCTTACATTGTCACACATGTTAAAACAACTGATTGTGTGTTTTTCCTCTGTTGAAGATGACCTATCTTTCATGAGCTTCCCTTAGCCAAATCTTATCTATTTTTTGAAGATTAGCTCAAGTACCACTTCCCCTGGGAACTCTTCCCTAAAGACATGTACTACTCTAAGATCTGATTAATTTCCTCACTCTGTGTATACACATCCACACTTTTTCTGTGGAATTATTTTAGCAGAATTGTAGAGGTTACTTACTTCTTAAGCCTATTTTCTGATAACCCATGAGTTACTTTAGGACAAAAAAAAAATGGTGCTTTCCACAGTATTTAGCACAATGTATGGGAAACAGTGGACCTTTAACAAATGTTAGTTGGAAACATGTCAATAGTTTCTTCAAGTTTATTAACAGAAATGAGGGAGCCTGAGGCAAGGATGGGAAATATTTCACCAGAGTGTTACTTCTCATTGTTTGAGAAGCAGAATTTCTCATATCATACTCAGGTTTGGTCTAAGTTGACATTTATTACTGATGTTCAGTGTAGACCTGGCAGTGGGTGGGAGGTATTGGATTTGCCTTCAATGATACTGTTCTAGCTATATATTCCATCAGAATTTGCCTTGAGGCAGGGAATCCTTAAAGATCGTAAAGGCTTTAATGTTCTCTGCAGTTGACTTTCTGTAAATAATGAAGTCTTTGGGAATCTATGGCCTCAGAACTTGCTCTTGTCCTTCATCTTATACCACTGCCTCAAAAAATAGAAAGTAGTGGCTAAGGATGTGGCTCAGTGACAGAGCATTTTCTTAGCGTGTGAGTGGCTGTGGATTAGATTCTCAGCCTTGGAAAAAATAGGAAATAGTGTATCATGGTACTTAAATTCCAGGGTTGGGTGTCAGGGAATGTTAGTTTGAAATCCACCAGGAAACTTATTTTCTTGGCTTTGGACAATTTACTTAAAGCCTCTTATTTCACCTTTCTTGTTTAGAAAAAGAGAGTGACATCACAATTCTTACTATTACTATGTCTACTCTATGGCCACAAGAATAGTTTTACATGAATGTATCTTATTTAGAGGCTTAAACAAAGCACTTCAGAACATCATAGGTTAAATGTGACTACATGTTCCAGGGATAAGTGTATATAGCTTATACAGAGTGAGAGTTTCCCAGTAGTTAATGCAGATAATAACAGACTCATAGTTGGCAAGTCATTCTAAGCTGGTCTGTATGTCTGAGACATGCAGATGATAAGAACTATTATTGAGTTTCTCCTGAATGTAAGTTACTCTTTAGATACCTCATACATTTTCTGAAATAATATTATGCTAAGGCCTTGTACAGTGTTTAGCATGGTAAAAAGCATGATACTAAAAGTATTATCTTCATAAAAATTAAACAGAGAAGGTGAGTTTATTTGATATTAAGATATATGGCAAGCTGTCCACTATAGTTAATGAATGCATAATCAATGCTTTTATTAATTGAACAATCTGCATTGTGACAGATATAATTTCTAATGTCAAAACTAAGCAGGTTGGGCCAGGGATTTAGCTCAGTGGTTCCGGCATCTGCCTTGCAAGTTCCAGCAAGGGCCTGGGTTTGATTCCCAGTAACCACATATAACAATGCTGGGTGTGGAGACCCATGCCCATCAGCAATCGGAATTACACACTACAGTGCTGAGCATGGTGGCTCATGCCTGTAATCCCAGGTAGGAAGATTGCTGTGAGTTCAAGGTTGAGCTCAGGGCCAGCCTGACCTACAAAAGTGAGACCCTGTCTCAAACAAACAAACAAACAAACAAAAACTAAGCAGGTCATATTTTAATTCAGGTAATGCTTATGAGACCAGCTACTAGTTCTAAATACTGACAAATGATGACTAATGATTATGTTCTAATTACATATAACAACATATGTGGCTGAGAAGAATCAGTAAGGTTAACGTTTTTCCCAAGAACAGCTCAAGCATATAGGCTTGTTGTGGAAATGTCATTCTGTGGCCGCTGGAATTTTACTTATGAGGGGAAAGGAAAGCAACTCCAGGGAACCTGCACCCAGACATTACAGCCGGAATCTTACACCACTCAGAGTTAAGCTCACTGTCATTCATCCTTAAGAAAAGCTAAATACTAGATCATGTAGACATTGAGCCTATCACACCTCAACACAACAGTGTAAGCTGGGCTTCTCAGAACAATAATGAAGTGTATCGAGCATCTCTTTTACTTAATTTTAGTGTTATTAAAAGGATTTTAGAATAAAACTGTGGAAATGAGGCTCATTTGTATAAGCGCCTTGAAGTAGGGATTACGCTGAAATGAGTCATTGAAAAGTATCACCACTTCTATGCATTTGAATGTGGCTCTTCCTCACTGATCCCAAGTTACATTGATTGCATTGGGATTAGGCTTTTATCCCTTATTCTCAATAACAACAATCATACCCAGAGTATGACAGCTAAGGCAGCATTGGAAATTAAATATTTAGTTGAGGAGAAGGGAAGCTCCTATGAGTTGTGAGTCCTTTTGTAAGGGTACAATAGAGCTTATTTTCATCTTAACATTTGATGGTTTTAGGATAACCGGACCATGCAGCCAAACAAGCTGCCGTGGCTAATTTAAAGTTGTAAGGGAGTTGAAATCAGCATGTAGTTTTCATCATAGATAGGTTAAAAGTTTTTTTTTTAATATTCTGCTTATTCACGGAAGCTGAAATCCAGTAGGATTCCATGCCAACCAGAACTTCATAAATATTTCCAATTTGCCCCTGTGAAGGGCAGTACTAGAAATTCTCTACCACTTTTCCTACCTAGAAATAGACTGTGAATTTTATAGAAACTTTAGCAATGAATTCTTCATTTCATAGTTCTACATCTTTACTTTCATATGCGTTACTGCTTTTATGTTTGTGTGCTCCTGGAATATTAAATTCCTGGTAGGCTCGGAATGATATGAGTTATTGTAGTTTCTTTTAAACGGAGACTGCTTATAGGATGTAAGAACTCTTGACCACAAATATCATATCTGCACTTTACACTACTTCTGTTTGTTCATATAGCCATAGTGTATCTATTTTTACAAACAATATACACATTTGATGCTGCCATATATGAATGTATTCCATAAATATATTATCTGGTCTATACATTACATTGATATGGTTATTGCTTCACATTCAAAATGAGTATGGTTTTATAAACTGAATCATATAAAAGAGGAAAAAATGCCAAAACAGAGGGACCTTTCATTTAGCATGAGACGCTCCTGTCCCCTGTTGTCTTATATCGAGCCTGGAACTTCAGACCTACTGTGAATAAATAATGACAGGTTATGAAAACCATACCATTGAGTTAAAACAGTTTATGTCAAACTAATTCTGTTTCACCAGGTATTATTTCCGGTTTATAATACTCTTTTGAAAATAAAAATGAGTCCACAAATTCAGATGTGTATATAATAGGGATGATATACAATTGTACTTCAAGAAGGATGCAAGCAATCTGTCAAAAAAACAAAGCTAAATTCTGAGTAATAAAATCCACACATGATTGATATCTTGCATTAAAGTGTAAGTTGAAGGAAGCAATTTTGTTTATGGGGAAGTCTTGGCTTGGTACATTTTTCATGTCACATAATGATGAAAATCTTACCTTATAGTTGTACATTACAGTTATATTTCAGCTTCTGTAATTGTAGAAGGACAAGCATCTGTTTTTAAAGAAAAAAACATTTTCTTCTGATAAAAATGAGTTCATTTTAATAGGATTCTTTTTTCCCAAAGCTCTTCGTGCTTTCCTTTGCATCCACTCTTATGTTAACTCTTGTGATCCTTAATCTCACTGTGATTTGATAAATCAATGTCTCGCCTAAGAATTTTCTTTTTTTTTTTAAGTTTTTTTGAGACAGGGTCTCACTTTGTGGTTCAGGCTGGCCCTGAGCTCAGCCTCAAACTCACGTCACAGCAATCCTCCTGCCTCTGCCTCCCGAGTGCTGGGATTACAGGCGTGAGCCACTACGCCCGGCACTGGTATGTGGTATTGGTTGCCGCTGGGGTGAGTCTCCACACCCAGTATTGTTATGTGGTTACCGGGGATTGAACCCGGGTCCTTGTGCTTGCAAGACAGGCGCCGGAACCACTGAGCTATATCCCCGGCCCACGCCTAAGAATTTTCAATGTTTAAGTTCCTCTCAGTGTGCAGCCATTCCAGAGGAGAAACAAGGAGTTAAAGATATGAAGAACTGACATAACATTTTAAAAATTGAGCATTGAAGAAAATTGGGTCAGCATGTTCTCATTTTTCTATGTAGGAGAGAAATGAGTTCTGATATTCAAAATCTTGTGAAATTTCCTAAGCACATCACTTTCTAATTTCTTTGAATTAAATACCTTTTGAATACAGCTTCCTAAAAGTGTGCACCTCAGTATTTTATAGTTTATAAAATGCTAATTCATATATCATTATCATTCATTGATTCTTTGAAGTAGGAGGTAGAACTATTAGTATTTTTGTCTTCATGTTTCATATATGACCTGTTCAAGCTGCATATATAGCAGTTATCACATTCTGTTTTTTATACACCAGAGTTATACATGATGGCAGCTCATTTCTCTCCTGATTAAAGTATGAGTGAAGTAACTTTAGCCTTCAAGTTAACAAGCATTGGCTGAATTAGAGCTAAAAATAATTGACTGAAGTCATTCTTTATATTTTAGAGGTAGAATTGGAATTAGAGGGAATTGATATTTAAAGGCATAAAGAAGAGTATTGTATTACCTCTGAAATACTAAATATGTTTTCAATATACAAAGAATTTGCTCAAAATGGAGGGACCAACACTATAACAGTGTACATTGGGCCGTGTTTTCTCTTAGGATTGTCTTCAGATAATTTGCATGTTTCTTTTTGGATCTGGATCTGTACTCGTGTTATTCAGGTACGGGTTGTCTTTCTGGCATCCTAAGTTTATGTTCTTTTCCATGTTTCTGGATGCTCCTGTGGTAGGGCTGAGAGATCAGCTCTAAAATTATTCCCAGTGATTCCTCCTTCCTAATATGCAAGCGCTTGCACAATTCACTCCTTTTGTATGACACGCCCCTAACAAATGGAATATTTCGTGATGAAACATCTCTTCTGAGGTAAGGTTATAAAATACTTTGACTTTGTTTAAAATTTTTGTTAGTATAAGTCTGTAGTACATGACGCTTGTATTTATTGTGGGGAGTTAGGATCTGTAGGTACCACATCTTAAATCTTAAAATCTCTTACTCCACCCTCATTTCATATTCTTTCTATCTCTTGGTCCTCTTCTAATTTGAAAGATAGCTGTCTCTTAATTTTTAAATTTTTTCCATCTCCTTTTCCTCTTCTGGAATCCTGACTTCAGATTTGGACATGGTGTGTTCTTTCCTTTCATTTGACTTCAGGTTAAAATGTGGCCTCTGCAGAGAAAGCTGCTTGACTACCCATTTTAGAATTATCCACTTAGATAGCTTCTGTCATACCATGATGTGTCATTTGAATGAAATCTCTTATTTCTAAAATCATCTTGTTGCATTTATTTGTTGTTTGTTAAGCCTTTCCCCAACTACCAGGCAGGACTTTATCTGAGTAGTCTACAGTTCTCATTGCCCAGAAAATTATCTATTCTCCAGGTACAAGTACTTTAATTATTAGTTGAATTAATGAACCAATGAATTTTGATGTTTTCTGTAGGTTCTTATTGTTGTTACTCCTTACAATAGAAAAATAGCTTAGGGCAAAAGTATTACCTTTTCTTTTTAATTTCTAAAAATACAAGAATTATTTCTCAAATATTGTTAATCTGCTGCTAATCTTCCTTCTAACAGCTGTTTCAGTATTAATTACTTCACATGCAAAGATTTTCATGAACAATATTCTTACCACTTTCATATTCATGAAACTAGTTAAAAATAAAAAGTTAATTCTTTGGCATGGACTGCATTTGTCAGACTTGCTGTTCTTTGTATTCCAAGCTTGTGTTTAACTTTGGCTGACTTAGAGCTAAAAATAATTGACTCAAGTCATTCTTTATATTTTAGAGGTAAAATTGGACAGGGAATTGATATTTAAAGGCATAAAGAAGAGTATTGCATATTAACTGTATTGTGACAGAGCAACAACTGAATTATTAAATATTCTTTTATTTTTATGTCGTTTCCTTGTGAAAAAATGCTGGAATAGAATTATTAGAAGTTAAGAAAGACCCTCTGTTTTTCATGCTTTCTCTGTCTGTTCTCATATTATTTGCTTTCTCTTGATTACTGTTTGTATGAAAAGTGGAGAAATTCTAGATTTTTGGCTTGATTTGGTCTTTCACCTACTTTAGTTTTCAGAGAAAATTTTCTACTGGTACTAGTGTAGAAGTTCATAAATCCAATGTATTCTTTTGTTCTTTCATTTATTGTAAAGCTTATTCAGATATAAAATTACAGTACTTGAAGAGTTTTCAATAATAAACTGAAAGTTAAAACAATATTGGTGGTTGGAATCTAAAGTTGGAGCTAGAATAAATATTAAACGTATTGTTACCTACCTTATGCCTATTGTGCCAGAAGTTAATTAAAAGAAACATTACTAATGCTGTTCCTGCCTGTTCTGTGTTTTCTATTGATTATTGTTATAATTTTAAAAGTATTTTCTGTTGATGAGGTAAAAGCAATTAAAATTTAGTCATATTGCTTAATATGTTATATTTCTCTTCTTTTGAAATTTCAGGTAAGGAACTTAAAATTTCCAACATGTATAATCCTTTCGTAGGTCCAGTGTGGCCAGAAAAAAGGAGGTGAGGAAACAATTTGAGTGAAAGGAAACATCTGAAAACAATATGTGATTTTACCTTTGCCTCTGGCCTAAAAGTATTTTTAATAATTTTCAATAGGCTAACATCCTATTGGTTTCTTCTATTTAGTAAGGATTTCAGAATTATCTAGATAGGAAAAAGAAAAAGACAGAAGATCTATAATAGTTTGGCTCTGGAATATCCCTAAAACCATGTTAAAGGCTTGATCTTCACCTTCATGTGTTGAAAAATGGAAGTTTTAAGAAGTAGGGTCTGGTGGGAGGTCTTCCATCAGTAGGTGTGCTCCTTTGAAAGGCACAGTGGAAAACCAGACCTCTCTGTTTTGCTTTCTGGGCACGAGGTGAGTGGCTTTTGTCAACTGAAACCTCTAGCATGTGAGCCAAAACAAAGCTTTCCTCCTTGAAATTGTATGGTAGACATTTGACTTACAAACTCAATTCATTCCTGAGGACTGGTTGTAATTTAGGTTGATCAGTTGCCCTTGAAGTCTCTCTCCTGTGTGATTTTAAGTATACTTTCTTCCAGGCAAATCTCAGTGTCCTTACAGCGACATTGGCCCAGGATTTCTCAGTTATTGCCACACAGGAAAGGATGTTGTCATGTTCCTTCCAGAACTCTTTGAGAGCTCGATCTGTATCTTAGACCAGCTGGAAGCCCAAGTGGCTGGCATTCTGACTGTAACTCATGAGTTTGTTAGTAAGTTAAAGCTAAAATTCCAGTTTGTAGTCTAAGTTGTTCATGTTGGGGTGGTAGCAGGGTTCACTATTTCTTTAGGTATTTATTGTACTGACAGATGACTAACAAGGTCAGGAGGTCAAATCTACCTACCCAATACCAATTTACTCTATAATGGATGCTACAATAGCCTTATCACGTACTTTGTTCTAATTTTTACAAAAATTTTAAAAGTTGCATTTTACCATCCTCAAATTAATCCAATCTTTGTTCTCCAATTGTGCAACACACTAATCTGAAATAGCCATGTGAATGGTGTAGTAGTGATCAGAACTTTAACTGATGGTTAGTTCACTTCTCTGCTAACATAAACAAGATTTTAGGCCATTTACTTTATATTATTCATTTTCCTTTGCTGCATCACTGTCTGTTGATTTTGTTTCTTACTTCAAAGAGAAATAGAAGCTACCAGACTCTCCTTGCTTTCCCCTCTCCCTTCTAAAGTCTATCAACTTGTCCTGCCTTCTACTGTTGATATGGATAAATTATATCTTCTTCCATGATCTGTTAAAATAGTTCCTCCTTTTCTTAGAATGCAAAGTTGTCAAGAACTTCATTTAAAAAATTTATTCCTCATATATTCTCAAACTTAGTAATTATTATACATGCTGCATCTTTCATTTTAAATATATATTTTATATTATATATTAATCTTAATTACAAACAAAATTCATGAAAATATTCCTCTCAAAGATTTCTTTTCCTCACATAAGCATTTTTTTTTACCATCTTGAAACTACTCTCTGCTGCCAATTTTCAACAACTAATGTTCTCTTTCTGTCCTCCTTATAGAATTATAGGATAATGTTTTTATTTCTGCTTCTAATTTATTTCACTCATTTCTTCTCATTCAGCTGTTGTATCCATCTCACCAATCTTCATCGCTAAATCTAGCAGTCATTTCCCAAGGGTGATATTTCTGAAACTTTTGGCAGTGTTCGCCATAGCGGACCACTCCCTTCCAGGAGGTACTCTGGCTCCTGTGGGGTGACATCTGTCTGCTTTTCCTGCTAACTGTGTGGCTTTTTCATTCTCTTTGCTGACTGCTTCTTACCTCCCTGGCGTCTACTGTAGGATTGCTCAGCAGTTCCTCCTTGGACTCCTCTTTATTCTTTAAATGCACTTTTTTGGAATTTTTGTCCAGGGTTAGAGCTTTAGACATACACTGACTACTCCCAAATGAAGATTTCCAGTACAAATCTCTAACCTTTTGCTCACAAAGCCACCTTCTTATTGGTCCCCCCAGTTAGATATTTAATACTCACCATAAATTTAATGTGTCCCAAACTGAGCTTCTGATGTGCCCACTACCCAAATCTGTGCCTTTTCACTGTTCTGTAATGCAGGATGGCAGATCCTCTCCTCTTGACTCTAACAAAGAGCAGGAGCCATTTTTAATGATTTTACTTCTCACAACTCATTTGTGGGACTCTGTTTTCAAAATCTGATTAGGATAAAACCTTATCCTATCCTAGGACCATTCCACCTTGACTGAAGTCAACATCATTTCTCATCCAAAATCTCTGAATTGCTCTTTAGGTGCATCTAGCCTTTACTCAACCACTGAAGTTCAGTCAGAGGAAAGGTGGTAAAGCTCAATACAGGTGCTACTCAAACTATCCCCAAAGCTTTCTGTTCCATTCTGAATGACATGCACACCCTCGCGAAGATCTGCATGGTCTGATACACTTTGCAGTCTTTGTAAAGTATGTCTCTGCTCCATCATTTGCAATTACTGCTCCTTCAAGGAAGAGTCTCTCTCTTGAACACACCATCATGCTCAAAACGAGGACTTTTCTGCCTGGCATTGCTCTGACTCTAGTTACCACCCAGATAGTTATTTGGCTAATGCCTTTATTCTGTTTGTAACAAAGATATATTTTATTTATTTATTTGGTTTTGCATCTCCCTCACTAAATATAAACCCCATATATTACTTGGAGTAACAAGAAGAATTGTAATAAGAAAATCCTCAAATTTGCATAGGCTAACCTAATAAAGTTTAGTTGTGATGCATTTCGATGTTGACTTTATGACCTGTGGTTTGAGAGGGCCTTGTGTTTTACCTAGACACTCAGGGACAGAGGTTGATGAATCCTCTATCTTCCTTAAATTTCAGCTTCTAGAGTCTCTGGACTGTAATTTTGTTGCTTAAAAGCATAACGTAACACATACATGAGCAGATTTCATTTCAATTCCAACGCATGTAGGGATGAAACCCCGAGTACACAGGTACTTCCTCTCAATGGCAGCACAGAGAACAACTCTGCCATACCTAGAGATTTTTGACTTTTTTTTTTTTAAGGTTTTGTTTTTTTTTTTTTTTTGAGACAGGGTCTCGCTTTGTAGTTCAGGCTGGCCCTAAGCTCAGCCTCAAACTCACATCACAGCAATCCTCCTACCTCTGCCTCCCCAGTGCTGGGATTACAGGTGTGAGCCACCATGCCCAGCACTGTGGTATGTGGTACTGGTTGCTGCTGGGGTGAGTCTCCATGCCCAGTATTGTTATGTAGTTACCAGGGATTGAACCCGGGTCCTTGCGTTTGCAAGACAGGCGCTGGCACCACTGAGCTATACCCCTGGCCCTGATTTTTGACTTCTTAAAATTGCTCTATTCCCAGTGTGTAAGACAGATATACAAATAACAGAAAGAAAGAGCTCAAATCAACGATCTGATTTTATCACTGTGTGAAGCTACTACCTTTCTCTTTCTCAAAATTTTTAAAGGTGGCCCAGACTTTCTACTCCACTTTCTACATTTTCCTCATTCTATTTCAGTCTAGGTTCCACTGAAACCAAACTTTTTCTTGTAGTTAAATTTAATAGATAATGTGCAGGACAATATTTGGGTGGTTTAGAAGAAAATTTAGGTGATCTTCTTTTTAGGTTGTGATGTTCTGTCTATTGAAATGGAAGCAACTATTGCTTTGGGGGGACAGAACAGTGGAAAGTAAAGAAGCGAATGTTCAGCTTTAATGTGCAACACATAGCTTTAAACCTCACAGAATCAAAGGTCACAAAACTTGATATTTAAGGGCTAGAGCTACGCTCTCCAGAGTAAGAAAAAAATTTCTTTTTTTCTCTGAGTTTCAAAGGAAGTCTTTACTTAGGGATGAAGCAACTTGAAGCATATTGAAGGAGTTTCAGTGGAAACTATAAAATAAAGACAGCATGACACAAGTGGTTTCATTTCAGTCTGCTAATATTATCCCTCTATTGAAATGAGCAGGGTCTTGTGAAAAGACTGGATACCCACCCATGACAAAGGAACTCACCGAGCATGGAGAAGGAAAGGCACACAGGAAACCTCCAAATTTGACTGGGTATGTAACCTCATAGATGATTTAAAAAATGAACTCAATTGTGTTTCTCCACACAAAAAAAGAAAATTAGGAAAAATGAGGGCTTATGAATAGCTTAAGTTATGGGAAAATAAATGTTTTTACAGTTTTTGTTACGCAGAAAAACTATTATCCAGAGATAGGCTTAGAGAACTGCACATGAGCCCCTCCTGCAGAATTTACTGACTTAGCAAAACCTTGTCTCAAAAACAACAACCAAGAGGGCTAAGGATAAAGCTCAGTGCAAAGGCCTTGGGTTTAATCCTCAATACTGTAACAAAGAAACAAACCTGTCATTCAACTAAAATTCCTTTTTCTCTATCAACATTAGACTAACTTGGCTACTGTTGCTTGTAACCAAGAAATCTAACAAATAATTTCTTCCAGAGAATGAATTAGCTGGCTCTAATTTTCTCTTGGAAACTGAAACTGATTATCCTTCTGATATGGTGAGAACCCAATACATATTCTGGAGAGGGAAATGTCTTAGTTACTCTCTAGTGCTGAGATACAATACTACTTACCCACTTCTGTGAGGAGGAAAGCTTTATTTTGGTTCATGGTTTGTACAGCTTGTATTCCATAGTCAACTGGCTCTGGGGAAGGATGGGAGAGGACTGAAGCATGGTAGAAAGGCAACAGCTCACAGCATGGTGTCGGGAAGCAGAGAGAGACTCAGAGAGATCAAGGGAGGAAGAAGGAGATACACCCTTCCAGGCCGTGTCCCCAGTGATCTACATTTTGAGCAAGCTTCACTTCAAACATCATGCTTAGCTGTAAATTCATCACCAGGGAGAGAATCATGGTCCCATGAAACAATTGTTACCCCAAAGACCACCTAGGAATAGATGAGATGATTTTTGTGGGGAGCATCTAGTTATAAGCCACAACAAGGAGATAAGATTAGACATTAGATAACATGTAACTTGAAACCATGGGTGTGAAGCATTAAGATTCAAGCTGCCACATCTATAGGATATTTCTTTGAGTGTAGTCTCCAGTGAATGTTCCAGTGAGTGTAGTACAGTGATTGTTTCAGGTAACACTGGTTATCTTTGAAGTATAACAAGCTTCAAAGCAGTAATCTTGTATTATAGCATATAGTCCAGGTACTTTTAGACTCTGGCAAAGAAGCAGAAGTCACCAATGAGTTCTTGGCACTGAAGATGGCTCAGTTAGATTATTACCTGAATTAATAACCCACTCAAGTCCATGTGTAGAAATTAGGAACCTAATCAATAACTGATGATTATTAGAAAAAAAAAAGTCTAGATGTGTTGAAAGGGCCTGGAATGGAATTGTAGTAAAAGACAAAATCATTGGAAATTCCCTGTTGGCATATTGTTTGCTAAAGAAAATACTCCCTCACTAACAGGAGAAAACTAAAATTTCCCTGTATGTTCATGCTGGTCCCGGGTAGTAAGCAGAATCCAAAGTGTGCATGGCCAGGTCACTGAGGTGTAAAAGGAGAGGAGAGAGTAAAAGTTTTCACACAGATAGTTCTCAAGACTTTGCCAATTTGATTAACCAAAAAATCTGAGAAGCAGAAGGAAATTTAAATATAATAATTTATTATTATTTATAATAAACCAAACAGGTGTAACAAAAGTATAATTATGCTTTATTCACACATTTTTCGGGAATTCTGAACTTACTATATTACCTGGGGCTAAGGCCATGATTCAGATAGTTCCTGAGTTGAATAATAAAAGCCCTAATTCAAAGTTGGCTCGTGTTTAAAGACACTAGTGGACCATGAATCCCTGTGCATGATGCAGAAGGGAGGGTGTAAGATCCAGCCTGTATCCTGGATCTGGCCTGTCCACATTCTTTGTTTAATTCTCATGGTTCTGGCCAGGGTACTGTTTCTAAAACTTAGATGCCAACACATCTTAGACTTAGGTGCCAACATATCTACATGTAAACTTCTATTTTCAACCTCTTTGGAAGAGGTCTGTCAGCGTCGCGCTCCTGTTCCCGCGTGATGACAACCAGCTGTTGTCTCCTTCCAGGGCATGAGTGTGCTTGAGCTACTGCAAGGGCGGCCGTCTTCCACAAAGACCCTATTCTAGTCCCCTGTTCTCATTTGAATGTCATGTTTTCCAACTTTTTATTTGTATTAGTACATGTTTGCAATACATGATGATTATGCTCATTGTGGGGATTCGGTCCATGGTACTACACATCTTCATTTTTGGTACATCCCCTTTTCCTCCCCTCCTTCCCATCTCCTTTATCTTTTGGTCCTTTCCCATGTCAGATAATTAAAGAGCAAAATAGAGGATTGATAATAGGAAGCAAGGATGCAGATCTTACTTTTCATTTTGTGAGTCTTGATGCTTAGGAATGAAGAGACTCTGAATAACAGTTCTGGATTTATGTTTAACTTACGTCCTACCAATCTACCCAGAGAGGCCTTGGGTTTTAGAATGATGGGTAAATCAGAAGAATGTATAACAGACACTTTGCAGTAGCCACACACATGCGCACGCTTGCACACACACACACACACACACACACACACACACACGACTCCAAAGCTAGCGATTTCCAGCTGAACACTATGAGCTAGCAGAGAGGCAGGACACAGATTCCGCTGCCCTTCTCGGAGAAGGCTTCAACCCACTAAGGCCTCTGACCTGAAGTTCCATCCTCCAGGACTGTGAAACAGTACATTTCTGTTATTTAAACCATTAAGTTTTTAGTACTTTCATTGCTTCTTCCCTAGACAACTAATGTAGTCCTATACTTTCTTAGGATGAGAACTAAAGATTCTTCTTTCAGACTGTTATTCAATAATTTTTGAATTACTTCTTTTTTTTTTGAGACGGGGGGGTACTTGATTTAGAACTTCGTGCTTCTTTTCTCTTTTATCCAAGAAGTTACAAGAACAAATGTATTTATCCCATATATACAGATTGCAGCAGCTTCTGAGTGTGCACCTGTTCATATCACTATTACTCCTGACTGATTCCTAAATCTCAACTAAAACTAAAGGAAGAAGATAATCTGCCACATAATTACCAATACAGCTATCTCATTTAAACTCAAAGATGGGTATCTGTTTAGGGTATTAGGTTTCTCAAAATATTGTCACTATTTCTTGCTTTTGTGATGGAATGGAATTTATTCTTTTAGAATTAATTTTAAAAGTCTTTTTTCTACTCCTTTATTAATTTCAAATATGCTAACATTTTATATGTATGCATTAATATATATTATATATATATATATATGCATTAAGGCAAATTAGAGTCAAATGAAAGCTCCTTGGATAGTTTAAAAGTAAAAATCAATCAGACATGAAAATCTTTTGTTTCATTTTATAACCTATTTTGAAAGAAATGATTAAACTTACTTTTGCCTTGTTAGCCACATGTCAATAGAGAATTGAATATAATTTACAAAATCGTATTTAAATATATCAAATGTCAGTAAAAATGCGGAAATGCTTGTTTTATACTAAATGAAAAAACAACAAACTTAAAACAGCTTTTTCTTGTATTGACATTCATACATAAATCTTGATCCAAATGCCCACCTATCATTTTCTTTTTAATGTCAGATGGGCATCCCAAATTTGCACGTCTAAATAGAAGTCTCCATTTTCTATGCTCAATGCTGGTTTTTTTTTTTTTTTTTCCTTCACAGTTCATCTGATTTCTCACGACAAAAATATAGAAGTCAGCTTTGACCCCACTTTCTCCTTGATCTTTACATTTAAATAAAGTCCTCCTGTTTCTACCTTAAAAATGTGTATTTTTGAGACTACTCTCGTCCACCTCTTCTGCAGGAGCTGAAGCTTCTGCTATTTCCTTGGGCCACTAAGTGGCCCCTTAGCTGCTCTTCCTGTTTACACTTCTATCCTCAAGTCAGTTCTGCACACAAAAGATCATGTCCCTGTCAATGGCTTTCCATTACATTTAGACTAAAGTGTAAACAACTATCTGGTCATTCTATCAGTAGGTATGGAGTTAGGAAGGTTAGCGTTTCTGGGAGGTAAAGGGGCAGAGCAGGAGCAGCAGGGATGGTAATGGAAATGCGGTGCAAGTCTAAACTTGCTCCAGCAGCCCCAGCTGTTTTCTGCAGAGCCACAGTTGCCAGGAGAGGAGTCCTGGTAGAATCCTGTACTACCCTCTATATCTTGTGTGCTACAAGTCTTTTCCTTTTTTTTGAGACAGGGTCTCACTTTGTAGTTCAGGCTTGCTCTGAAATCATCATGTAGCCCAGGATAGCTTTGAACTGACAGAAATCCTCCTGCCTCTTGAGTGCTGGAATAACAAGCATGAGCACTATCCAGCAGTGTGGTATATGGTGCCAGGATTTGAACTTGCGATCTTGAGTTTTCCAGGCAGACATGGGAACTACTGAGCTAAGATCTAGAACTACTGAACTAAATCCCTGGACCAACCAAGCCCTTTCTTGACCCAGATACTTTGTCCTTCCATTTCCTCTGAAATGTTTGTGATATAAACTAATTTACTTATTTCTAACATCAAAGCTCTCAGATTGGTATTGTGATTCTTCTCATTTTATAGCCAAGGAAACTATGGCCCAGGGAGGATAAATAACTTTCCCTAGATTTCTCCATCCAGTCAATTTCTGAGTGCAACTTTTGAACCAAGTCTAGGTGCAGAAGCCTTGCTAATAATGGGTATATATTTCCTAGATAGCCTCAGATCTCAGCTGTGACTTGAGCATTCTCCAGACCCATCCCGGTTACTATTTGTAACCCTTATGATTTTTTTCATAGACTTCATCACAATATAAAATTGTCTCTTTTTTGTTATTATGTTCGCTGTACAAACACGTAGACTCCCTGTGGTCTGTCTGCTATTCATCGTGCCTTCCAACAACACCCTTAATAGAGCCTGACCATCTGTAGCAGCTGATTAATTTTTCTTTTCTCAAATGAATGACTTGTGAAGGCTTCATTTTCTAGAAAAAGGAACAGTATTGGGTTATATTCATCTTGGAAAATAGTGTAGCTATTATCTTGAATAAGTAGATACTGAAGCCTATTTTCCTCCCTTCTTTTCCTTTGTCTAGGAAGTATTTCACATCAATTCATCTCTGAAAGACAGTACATTATAAGGGAAATCTAGAAAATAATTGGGGCTTTAAAAGGTTTGTATACATAATGATTTCCTTTTTTCTTTTTACACACATAGACACTCACACACACACATCATTTTGAGTTATTTCAATGAAATATGCTTGAAAAGACAAGGCAAGTTGTATAGTATTCTACCTTAAAATGCCTTAGAGGGAATTCATAGTTCCAGCTCTTACTAATTTTTACTGAGCAGTGGACTATACGAGCCTTTGACTGAGAATGGTGCCTGATGTATTAGAATGGACCAGGCAAAGTATCTATCTATCTACTTGTCGAGCTAGCTAACTAGCTATCTCTCCTGTCCTAGATATATACCCATAACTTTCCTGAAAGGTGCCTAAATAAGATTCTTGATAAAGATTATTTTATGAGGTGATAACAGAAACTTAAATAAAACCCACCCACATATGGTTTAACACCGATTCTATGCCACCCCCAGAATATAGATGAAAAATGAATAGATTAAATGAATGGAAGAATTTCAAAATGAGTTTCATTGTCCATAACGCCAAGGCTTTTACTTTTAGACATGTCAAACAAAGCCCTGGAATTACTGTCCACTCTCTCCTTCTCTACTTTTTGCTTTTCCTTTTCAATCAACCTCTACAATAGTAAATCAGACCTGCATCTCTGAGGGAACTGAACTCTCGATGCATGCATACGAACTTGAAAGACCCAGGAGATTTAACTCCCATACCTATTTGCTACAAAATTAAAACTGTCTTGAAGAGTGAATGTAGCTTATTAGAGTTGAAGATACCAATCAGAGCTTCGGCTCTTTATGAGATCAATATCAATACATCCATCCTCTGTACCTGATATGTAGCTATTACAAATTTCTGTCCTTTTACCTATCAGCAAAGATAATCTCAAACAATTTGCTTTTTTATAACACAGATAGCAGAATATTTTTATTAGTTTGTCCTATGGCTATGTCAGTTTTTCTCCTCTTTATCATGATGTCTCTTTTTCTTCAACTTTTAGAATATTTATAACCATGCTAATAACTTAAATGAAATGTGTTTTTCCTCTGTTAATGTCGGTGAAATGAGAAATTTATATGAACACCATTAAATCACACTAATGTCCTTAAAATTCTGTACTTTCTAAAAATAACTTTAGCGGACTAAGGTGTTAATAATTAAAATACTAATTTTAATTTTAAATACATAATATCAATTAGTAAGATCCTCTTTAATTTTTTGAACTGCTGTCTTATTTCTTCAACACTATACACTTAAGACAGACTCTAAGGTACAAACTCTTAATTATAGTGCCCTTATTTTTTTGTACCTGTGGATCATGTTCTTTATGCTAAGGTCCCTGACAATGCTAAGCTCAATATATTCCTTTCTCCTCTCATAGTAAAACATGATCTTGATTAGCAGCAAGAACAATGCTTGGATAGAACGCAGATTCTATCATCTCTAGGCTAGGAGTGTGGGTAGAGCTGTTACCTGTAGGTTTTTAATCTATCTGAGGGTACAGTTTTCTCTTTTGACCTTTACACAGTAGTATAATGCACAATGCAATTAAGATATTTATGTGTGTGTTCATGATTCTTTTATCCATTGAATTTATTGATATAATTGGGTGAACATGTCAGATTCATCTTAGGGAATTTGTACTTGTACATGATAGGTCTTGGTTCTTATTTTTTCCCCATTCCCCTCTCTTTCCTTCATGATTTTGACAAATAATAATCCGTAAAATTAGGGAATTTGGGGAAAATGCAGCAAAATTTGCTAGATTTTGGATCTTCCCAAATTTTTACATAAAGAAATAGAGTGATCATATAGCAAAACCAAAAGCCCATGGATAATATTCTCGACCAAACTAATCCCATGTTCCCACTTAAAATTTGCATGAGTTGGGAGAGAGTACCAATAGCTACCAGACAGCTACTATACATCTTGTCAGTATCTGTTCAGGGTTAGACAGACAGGGTATCTGGTGGAGCTAAGAGCGGAAGTCCAGCATGATGGCTTTGAAGATGCAGTGGAGCCGCTGCAGCTAGATACAGATGGAGGCCTCTTCTGAATGAGTATTGGTTTGTCTTACTCTGTTCTATTATAACAAAAAACTATATATATGGTGGCTTGTAAAGAACAAAATTTGCTTTTCAGAGTTCTGGAAGTTGAAAGTTTTTGAGATTAAATGCCAGAATGGTGAGGTTCTGGTCAGAGCCTTCTGGTATACAGAGTCCTGACCTGCTCTTACATTCTATATGACATTTTCTTAGACTCTAGTGAGTTGAATTATGGAACCTTGAATATCATCCTGATTAGCTTCAAAAATACAGGAATCAAATCTTATTTGTTATCTGATGCTGGAAACCAGTGTCTACTATTTTTCCTTGTCAGAATGTTTGAATCTGAACTTGGTCAAATTCCTTAACCTAGATGTAGATGTGCAGGAAATTCACAGATCATGACCTCCACCACCAATGCACAATCAGGAAAATTCAAACTCTGGGGAAAGTATAAATCAGGTGGCCCAGTTTTCAGCATACACACTAATAATGAAAAAAGAAAAGAAAAAAAAAAACAGAAACAGCTATTGCCTTGGGTTTTTCTCTTCCTGTTGTCATCTCATTTCCTTAGCAAGACTCTTTGGTAAAAGTTTGACTGGCTAAAGAATTTTGGATTGTTGACAAGTTTTTAGTATCATAGAGGCATCACTTTTCTCTCCTTTTCATTGCCATGTACCTGCTGATGGTTCTGAGGTTGATTTGATTTTTGTTCATTTGCTTTTGAACCTCGCTCCCTTTCCCCCACTATTAAAGATTTTCAGTTTTTAATTTGTCCTCAATATTCTGAAATGTCACAATGGCTGATCTTACTGTGACTATTTCTCATTCATCAATTAGAGTTTTGGAAAATAAATTACAAAGTCATAACCTTTAGCTCCAGAAAATTAAATGTATCATTTTATATTTCATTTCTCTATTTTCTGAGAAAACTCTTTGAAGTGCAAGTTCCAGGATTTAACAAGATATTATCAAGCTAAGTATAATAATGCATAAAACAAACCTGTCATGACCAATTGTGTTTTAGTCTCAGAAGATGAGTTGGTTGCATTTTAAAGCTGATTTATTTGCCATATTAACAGAGTAAGACAAGAAAGCTATATCAGCCATATCATCATCTAAGTGAATATAGAAAACATAACTTCAATCTCTCTTTAATAAATATATATGAATATGTATGGATAAGTATATATATATTCATATATATTTATAAAAATATATATATATATTCAAAGTAAATGATAAAATGCTGATTTTTTATTGCTCTTGGAATAAAAATGTTATATCTACTATCCTCCCTTCTAGCTATTTTCTTCTGGTATTCTTGAGCAATATTAGCCTTCCTTTTGCATTTCCACAGTGCAAGTATTCAAGAGTACTTCCTCTAATCATGAGTCCAATCTTCTAAAAGCCTGATTTCTTTGAAGCATTTTCTTCTTTGCTCCTTTAGTTTTTATTTTACTCTTGTAGTTTTTCCTCATCTCACTGAAAAACAACTTGTTTTCAGTGATTATAATGAGGTTTTAGGAACTGTATTGTTCCAATGTGGCATGTTGTGTGGAAAATCCAGTCAGTGACCTTTTCATTTCACTTTTGGTATCTTTAGAAGTCCATATTTTAAAAAGTTTGGGTCTTATAATCTGCCAGTCTTTTCATGTAAATTATCTAAATCAATGATAATCCTTTAATCAATATGTGTGTGTCTCTGTGTGTGTAAGTATGTAGGAGTATAGAGAAGATGAGAGTCTGACATGGATTTTCAAATGGACAGTGAATCATCCAACATAGTCTTCTGAATGTCTTAGCTGTTCCACACTGAAGTGTGTGGGATTATATTTAGTTTGAACTTTCATAAGCCCATGTTCATTTCTTTTAATGGAATCTATTACTTTTAATGGAATTTCTTTATATCTCTGCTAATTCCTTTGAGCGTTCAGAGTATTTTAATTACTGTAATTGACATACCATAATTGTCTTTTGATAACTTGGGTGGAAACATTCACCTGCCTGTGTTTGCTAATTGTTTGCCCATCTGAGCTATATAATTAGATTTCAGATTTCATAAAACTTCTCCAGACATTCTACTTGAGAATGCTTTGAGTGTTTAGATGCACTGGGGACGCTTAATTTTCATTCCTGGTGATGGATCAATTTAGGACCAGGAGTTCTCTTAATGTAGTTATCCTGTCATTTTATGTCTATCCTCAGTTGCCTAAACTAATGTAGCACACAATAGTACATTTTTATGACAGTACATAAATGTATGCTCTATTTCTCAATAACTTATATGTTATTCATGCCAATGACAGTGCAATAGTGTTACAGTTAGCCAGGCCCAGGAGGGAAAAATAGTTCCCATCATGAAAGCATTATCTCTTTAAGTTCAGAACAACTTCTGTTAAGGAAACAAAGATGATGATGATGATGATGATGATGATGATGATGATGATGTGTGTGTGTGTGTGTGTGTGTGTTATGGCAACTTGTGTACAACACTAAAAAAGCCCATGAATGATTTTATTTAAATGTTAATTATATAATTTGGACTAATGTTAGTAATAGTAATAAACCTATTTAAAAATTTTAATTATATGTTACTTTGTGATGTTAACATTGAAGTAATAGTTTTTAGAAACAGTTGTGTCTAAGCATTTATCTTTGTTAAATAGCAAGCAGTAGAAAGCAGTATCATATGTTTTACATTATTATTTGGGGTTGTGTTTCTTGCTACAACTTTTAAAATGAATAGTTACTATATTGAAAACACTGGGGGAAATTTCCTCTTTCTCCTCCTTCAAACTTCACAAACACAAAAGAATTAAAAGATTCATATCACAGCGGCATATGTGCATTTATGATTATAACAGCTCAGTTTGTGATTGCTAAATCTTGGAAACAACAAAAATATCCATCATCTGGAGACTAGATAAAGAAAATGTGGTTCTTTTATAGAATGGAATATTATTCTTCCATTAAAAATGATAAAATTGAATCATTCATACTCAAGTTGGATATACCTTGAGGACATCCTCATAAGTGAAATAAATAGGTAACAGATGTGTAAATATTGTATCTTTTCTCTAGTATGAGAAAATGAAGATGTAAATGAGTTCTAGTAAATATAGTTGATATTGTGAAATAAAAATATTTAAAAGGAAATAGAGTGGGGATAAATAACAAGTGGAAAAAGAATGTGATAATAAACAAAGGAACCAAACTTATGTATATGGGGGTGGGGGGTTTCAGGTGGGTGGGGGAAGGGGAAAGAATGAGAATCGAGTCATGTCATATTCTGGTGCAAACTCTCAATGTTGAATGCGATGACGATGTATATTCAAATGTACCAATAAAGATTTGCAAAACAAAACAAAACAAAACAAAACTTCACAACAATTGTTGAGCAGTCTCTTGCTTTCTCTGTGCCTCTTGTCTTCTAAGGGTGAACAGGACCTTTGCCTTGCCCTGGTATTGTGCCTCTGGACATCAGCTGTAAAGAAAGCACCTCACTTGATACTTCTGAGAAATTCCTGGTTTACTAGGAGGAGAACTGCAAGTTCACAGCTCACTCAAACTCTTATTATCTGAGACAGAAACCTCAAGGCTACAGTGATAATAAAATCAATAAACAAACTTTAAGGCAGATGACTTGCTTCCCTCATTATCTGAGTTGTTGTCTATTAACCTTTTGCAAATGCTCACTAAATCTTATTTTTTTTAAGAGAAGGGAATGTAGGTGTATTTCTACATAGAGATGTTGCCCATAAACACTGATAAAAAACATGAAAGAAGAAAAAGATTACTATAGTGTCAACTTTTCAGTGCAGATATTCTTTGAGCACATAGATGTGTTTGGCTAGTGTCCTATGGCTTTATATCAGATCTTTTTAGGAAGCTCTGAGAGGCTTTGCTATGTGTGTACCTTTCCACTGGGTTTGACAGCATGCCGACTTGTCTGCGTACCATTCATTTAACATTTTGAAAATAGTTTTGTTTAATTATTTTTGGCAGAAAAATGATAACTGAAGCTACACTTTGGTATTGCTTCATTATTTTCAATATAGTAGAGATATTTAAAATATATATTAGAGTAGGTTTCAAAACAGATTTGTGAGGTTTATCTTGAGGTTAATTGTATTTATATTTTTAACTTGATTTATTTACTGATCTTAATTGTTAACATATAGGAGATCATTCATTGTCTTAGAAAATGTAAATCTTTTTGAGGAATCTCTGCACTGCTTTCCACAGTGGTGGCTTCAGTCTACATTCCCATCAACAGTGGAGAAGTGTTTCTTTCTCCCCTCAGCCTCACCAACATTTATTGCCGGTTAATTTTGAGAAAGCAGCCATTCTCTGTGGAGTGAGGTGGAATCTCGGTGTTATTTTCACGTACATCTCTTGAATGACCAGTGATGTTGAACATTTCTTCATATGCTTCTTAGCTGCCTTTACTTCTTCCACTGAAAAGTGTCTGTTCATTTCAGATGCTCATTTTTAATTGGATCTTTAAATTGCAGGGGATGATTTATTAAACTGTTTGTATATTCTAGATAGTGGCCCATTATCTGAGAAATTGCTGGTAAAAATGTTGTTGTTTTGTTCTCCTGGTGGTTTCTTTTGCTGTGCAGAAGCTTTTTAATAGGATGTTATCCCACTTGTCGATCCTTCTGCTAGTTCTTGTGCTACAGAGATTTGGTTCATAAAATCTTTCTCTAAGGCAAGTCCTCCAAGAGTTCAACCTTAGTTGTTTTCCAGCAGGTTCAATGTTTATGTTTTGATATTTAGGTTTTTAATCCACTTTGATTTTAGTTTAGTACACAGAGAAAGAGATATGTCTCACTTTAGTCTTTGGCAGGTTAAATACCAGTTTTTCCAGCACCATTTATTAAAGAGGTTATCTTTCCTCCATTGAGGATATTTGGCTCCTTTGTCAGAGGTATGGTGGCTGGTGTATCTGAAGTTGATTCTGGATCTTCTAATCATTCCATTGGTCCTTGACTCTGTTACTTTGCTGGAACCATGCCATTTTTATCACAGTGGCTTTGTAGTATAGTTTCAAGTTGGGGATCATGATACATCCTATCATGTCTTTGTTGCCTAGGTCTCTTATAGCTCCAGATAATTTTTTTTTTATTATTTTCTCTAGATCTGTGAAATATGCTGTTGGGATTTCAATCAGTATTGCATTAAATCTATGCAGCAGTTTTGAAAGTATAGCCATTTTGACAATATTAGAGATCCCATTTGACCCTGCTATTCCCCTGCTAGGTATGTACTCAAAAGAATTAAAAGACTCATATCACAGTGGCATTTGTGCACCCATGTTCACAGCAGCTCAGTTTGTGATTGCTAAACCTTGGAAACAACCCAAATGCCCAACAACTAGAGACTGAATAAAGAAGATGTGATTCTTTTATAGAATGGAGTATTACTCTGCCATAAAGAACAGTAAGTCTGAGGCATTCATACTCAAATGAACATATCTGAGGACATACTCATAAGTGAAATAAATAGGTCACAGATTTGTAAATACTGTATCCTTACTCTGATATGAGAAACTGAAGACATAAATGAGTTCTGGAGTGTATGACTGATACTGTGAAATATAAAATACTCAAATGATAAAGGGGTAGGGGTATATAATGTAGAGGAAAAATGTGATGGTAATAAAAAATGAAACAAAGTTTATGTATATAGAGGGTGAAGGGTTGTAGGGTGGGTAGGGGAATGGGAAAAAATGAGAATTAAATTGTGTCATATACTGGTACAAATTTTTAATGTCAATTGTGATGATATGTATATAAAATTTACTAATAAAATCAATTAATTTTTTAAAAAGAAAATGTAACTATAGCTATATCATAGTGTCCTTATTGTATAATTAATTTATCTATTCTCCTGTATTACGGATTGAATTGTGTCACCACGACACTGATGTGATGAAGTTTTAGCCCTAGAGGTGAGTGATTTTAGGGAGACTGTTAAAGTTAAATGTATGCACAGGGTACAGTGGGAAGGGACCTGACAGGAAGAGGAAGAGTCATGTGACCACTCTCTTCATGCTCACAATGTAAAGATCAGGTGAAGTCCACAGGGAAGTGCAGAAAAGAAGGGTCTCCTCTGACACTAACCTGGATGACAACATATTCATGGACTTGTGGCCTCCAGAATTATGAGAAAATAAATTTCTGTCAGCTGTGGTATTTTATTATGCTGGCTGAAGCAGGCTAATATATTATTACTGAATATTTAGTATGTTTAAAATAGCTCACTATTCTATTGATGTACTTTGAACTCTTGCCCATAAATATTTATGTACATCTCCATTTCTTACAGTAAAATTAACAAATTTAGAAGATTTCATCAAAAACTAGGAAATATTTTTTCTAGGAGTTTTTTGGTACAATTTATGCTGCATTCATTTGCATATGAGACTCTCTTTGATCCTAGGTTTGTCAATAGAACATTGTAACTTTGAAAAGTATTGTCTCAAGTAAAAAATAAAAAATTCTCTTTTTCATTTTATTGCTGTTATTCTTAGTGTTTTTAATTCTCTGATATTTACACATTTCACAGTTTGTTTAAATTTTTCCTGTGTTGTGGGATTATGAAATTTTGATCATAATGTTAAAATCCACTAAGACTGACTCTAGAAACTGTTTCTCCTTACTTTTAATTTATTTAGAGTTAACTGAAATAGCATTTCTATTTTTCTTGCTGTTATAGCAATACCACACTGAGTAATTTTTAAAAAGTAATTTTTTCTCATAGTTCTGGAGGCTCAGAAAACCCAAGATCAAAGGGCAACATCTAACAAAGGCTTTATTTCTGTGTAATAATTGGTAACATCTAAAAATGGCTTAATTTCTGTGTCATGACTGGCAGAGGGCAGCTTATGCCAAAAACTACAGGAGTGGAGGGCAAACTCCCAGCACAGAAGAGAAAGAACAGTGTCAGAGGGAGAGATTCCTTTCCTAAAGCAGGCATTGGCTCAGTAGCTCCACCACCCCAAGAGCATAGCATTATGCATTCACGAGGACCACCCCCAGATGTCTTCAACATTCTTGGAAGGTCCTATCTATTAATACTTTTACAGTGGTGATTAAGTTATATCATAAGTTTGCAAGGATCATTTAAACCATAATACAGAAGTGCTTAAGTTACTTACTTAGTAGACCTTTAAAATACTATTTCACTATCATTTGATACATATTTATCAAGTGCCTATGTGC